>JAQJVL010009027.1:0-17511 GCA_035578905.1 Stictocephala bisonia
ATTAAAATACATTATAGTTAGCTAACCTTGCAATCGTAATATTTTAAACTGCACCAACCTTACAGGAAATTAACCTTACCAACCAATTTATGTTTGCTATTTTATTTCAACTTAATTGTACAGATAATCGAACCTTAATAAGCTAAACATTAAGTTACTGTACAGGCGTGAACTATTTCCGCTATGAAGATCTCAGTTGGTTTTTATGACGTTTCCGGCTAGTAACTTAAGAAAGTATATATGAACTTATAGGATATTGATGAAGTGTATGGTGGGAATATTTTACATAAATCAAAATTTAGTATAAGCAAATTTGTAAAATGTTTAAATAAAATATAATGCCATCCTGATTTTCAAAACATTTAAAGTTACATTTAGGAAAACTATTAGCTATTATAATTTGAAACATGTTATATTTATATAACTTCGATCAAAAAGAAGGTGTACATTGCAAAATTATAGTTGTACCACTTCAATTAAATAAAAATAATAGCATGATGTAATTATATTTTTATATTTTACTACTGTATTTTAATTAAGATTGTAGTTTTTAGATTAAACATATTGACAAGTAATCCCGTTAGAAACTGTAAAAAAAATAATAATTTGTAAAAATATTATTAAATTACATATTTTACCACGCGTAGTTATCTGTTTACTCGTTACTCCGCATGACTGCCCTTATTTTGAACACTCACTTCGACCTGTAATTATCTCACAAAATCTAAAATGTTAACTATTCCATACTTCATTAACTATTTTATAAAAATACCTTTGTTTTTCGAAAGTTATTTACTAACATTGTATTGTTCATGATATGTAGATAATATTTGGAGAATTGAGTGTTTAAGAAGCAAACAAACCGTTTTTACAGGTATAACAAACTCCTGCCGTCTTCAGGTGTATTTACTAACTTAGCCTACATCTAAAACAATTTTTCCCCCTTAACTCATACTAAATCAGAAAAGACTTAATATTACATGCTAGATAGTAAAGATTACTGTTGACAGTCAAATTTTCTTAAAAAAACTGTCACACATAACATAATTATACAAAATATACTACACAATATGACATAAAAGTGAAATGCAAAATATGAAATCAGTTAAAAAAACACAGAACAAGTTATTAAGCAGACCAAATACCCAATGTCATACAAAAATAAATGTAAAATATTAAAAAAATCAACAGAGCATAGATCAGGTTATTAACAGACAAAATATTCAATGAGACACGAAATAAATGCAAAAAAAGAAAAAAATACAACAAAACATAGAGCAGGTTATTAAATAGACAAAATATTTATTGAGACACGAAATAAATAAAAAAATATGAAAAATACCTTACAAATACTGAAAACCAGACTCTGAGTATTTTACATTTTAAAACTATAATAAGGTAAATAATTTTCTCAGGTCAACTTGGATTTGTTTATTTTCATAACATTTATATTTGAACGAAATAATGATAAACCATTTAAATTATATTTAAATGAAAAATTTGTTTATTTCTAATATAGTTTCTTTGCATTTTGATTAAAAATACTACATTATCTATAAATGTGTTGGAATGTACAAGGCTTGTTGTGGTACAAACAAGTTGTTAGAAAGTACACCCATTTATAGCTTGGCCTTAAGGTACCACAATAAGTTAGTAGGTTTTATAGTTAATAAAATCTCTATTTTAACTTTAAAAAAAAAAACACTTTGTTATTTTTGTTATTTATAATTTTTATCCAAAAGAAGAGTAGAAATTGGTTATAAATTAAATGATATGGCAGTAAATCTTTAAAAAACAAAAGGAAAGGGGCTGAGTTATAGACTTGAATGAACGCGCCCTTGCCTAAACGCTGGTTTGCAGGCGTTCTACAGGTCTTATTGTAGTGGACACGCCGGGATATTTAGTAACATGATGATGATGCCGTTTTAAATATTTTCTATATAAGGCCTTTTTTACAAATAGCATAACCTTTTTAAATTAATACATTGTTTAACAAATCACTGAATGTTATTTAATTAATTTGAGAAAATTAACCAAGTACAACTTTACTACTTATATTTCCCATAAACATTTATATAATATATATATATATATATATATATATATATATATATATATATATATATATAATTATATCGTGCCGTGAAAAAACTCCCTAGTCTACTATGTTAAAGAACATGTCATATTAGCAGAATAATTTAATACTATAAAATTACTTAAAAAATAACTTACTATGTTTCTCAAGGATCATTACGTGAACATTTCAGTTCCACATAAACATACAACAAGGGTTTACAGTTAAAATACACATAAAGTGCTTTATTTTTCTTCGAAATAAAACATGTTTACGTTTATAAAATATACAAAACTGTAAAATATTAGTTTGTGTTTTATTTTAAATATGAACTACATAAATTCGTTAGGTGACATGTTAGTTGTCGTAATAAACATAAAAACACCTTCATTATTTTAAACACTACATGTGACGCATAGCTGGACGCTGGAGGAATCCGGGTTCATTTAAGTCTGTAACTATCAGTAGTTTATGTCCATTCAAATAAAACTTAAACATCTGTACAGTACAATTTCTTTATGTTATTTAATTTACAATTAATTTATCTCTTTTTGGTCAAATCCCATGAGAAAGAAAAAGAATGTAGCTTCTGAATGTATTATTCAGACTATATAAGTGGATATTGATCTTTTTAACGTGTTAAACGTTCTTTAAACCAACCCAATAACTAGAAAAAAAATCATAAAAACTGTTTTATATAGAATAATATGGCCCCAATGGACATACACTTAAATATATTTAATATAAGGCAATTGACTGTTGTTAGATGCTTTGACCACAACCAAAGGCAATATCCAAGAAACACACACAAAATAACATCCAACATTTGTCAAATTATGAATATTTTATAACTTGAAACAGACTACTCCAGGCTGATACCAATTCAGGGAACAGTGACATGATGTAGACAGTTCATCCTCGTTTCCTTCGTACGTACGCCCAATGCTGGGTATAATTTCTTATTGAAAAACTATAATTCCATACTATAGTAAGCCATTACAATAGTTCGTCTTGACTGATGTAATGTAAATAGCAAACAGTTGGAGTAATACCGACTTAAATTACAATTAAATTCGCCATAACTAAAGTACACGCAAAAACACATAGATCTAATCACACTTTGGCTGTGACCACCCACAAACAAACACTTTGGCTTTGACCACAAAAAAAAAAAAAAAAAAAAAAAAAAAAAAAAAAAAAAAAAAAAAAAAAAAAAAAAAAAAAACATAGATCTAATTACACTTTGGCCTTGACCACCCACAAACAAACATAGATCTAATTACACTTTGGCTTTGACCACCCACAAACAAACATAGATCTAATTACACTTTGGCTTTGACCACCCACAAACAAACATAGATCTAATTACATTTTGCCTTGACCACCTACAAACAAACATAGATCTAATTACACATTGGCTGTGACCACCCACAAACAAACATAGATCTAATTAAACGTTGGCTGTAACCACTCACAAACAAACATAGATCTAATTACACTTTGGCTTTGACCACCCACAAACAAACATAGATCTAATTACACTTTGGCTTTGACCACCCACAAACAAACATAGATCTAATTACACTTTGGCTTTGACCACCTACAAACAAACATAGATCTAATTACACTTTGGCTGTGACCACCCACAAACAAACATAGATCTAATTACACATTGGCTTTGACCACCTACTAATAAACATAGATCTAATTACACTTTGGCTGTGACCACCCACAGACAAACATAGATCTAATTAAACTTTGGCTTTGACCACCCACAAACAAACATAGATCTAATTACACTTTGGCTTTGACCACCCACAAACAAACATAGATCTAATTACACTTTGGCTGTGACCACCCACAAACAAACATAGATCTAATTACACTTTGGCTGTGACCACCCACAAACAAACATAGATCTAATTACACTTTGGCTTTGACCACCTACAAATAAACATATATCTAATTACACTTTGGCTGTGACCACCCACAAACAAACATAGATCTAATTAAACGTTGGCTGTAACCACTTACAAACAAACATATATCTAATTACACTTTGGCTTTGACCACCTACAAACAAACATAGATCTAATTACACTTTGGCTGTGACCACCCACAAACAAACATAGATCTAATTACACTTTGGCTGTGACCACCTACAGACAAACATAGATCTAATTACACTTTGGCTGTGACCACCCACAAACAAACATAGATCTAATTAAACTTTGGCTTTGACCACCTACAAACAAACATAGATCTAATTACACTTTGGCTGTGACCACCCACAAACAAACATAGATCTAATTACACTTTGGCTTTGACCACCTACAAACAAACATATATCTAATTACACTTTGGCTGTGACCACCCACAAACAAACATAGATCTAATTAAACGTTGGCTGTAACCACCCGCAAACAAACATAGATCTAATTACACTTTGGCTTTGACCACCCACAAACAAACATAGATATAATTACACTTTGGCTGTGACCACCCACAAACAAACATAGATCTAATTACACTTTGGCTTTGACCACCCACAAACAAACATAGATCTAATTACACTTTGGCTGTGACCACCCACAAACAAACATAGATCTAATTACACTTTGGCTTTGACCACCTACAAATAAACATAGATCTAATTACACTTTGGCTTTGACCACCCACAAACAAACATAGATCTAATTACACTTTGGCTTTGACCACCTACAAACAAACATAGATCTAATTACACTTTGGCTGTGACCACCCACAAACAAACATAGATCTAATTAAACGTTGGCTGTAACCACCCACAATCAAACATAGATCTAATTACACTTTGACTTTGACCACCCACAAACAAACAATGATCTAATTACACTTTGGCTGTGACCACCCACAAACAATCACAGATCTAATTACACTTTGGTTGTGACCACCCACAAACAAACATAGATCTAATTACACTTTGGCTGTGACCACCCACAAACAAACATAGATCTAATTACACTTTGGCTGTGACCACCCACAAACAATCATAGATCTAATTACACTTTGGCTGTGACCACCCACAAACAAACATAGATCTAATTACACTTTGAATGTGACCACCCACAAACAAACATAGATCTAATTACACTTTGGATGTGACCACCCACAAACAAAGATAGATAAAATTAAACTTTGGCTGTAACCACCCACAAAAATCATAGATCTAATTACACTTTTGCTGTGACCACCCACAAACAAACATAGATCTAATTACACTTTGGCTGTAACCACCCACAAACATAGATCTAATTACACTTTGGCTGTGACCACCCACAAACAAACATAGATCTAATTACACTTTGGCTGTAACCACCCAAAAACATATATATAATTACACTTTGGCTGTGACCACCCAGAAACAAATATAGACCTAATTACACTTTGGCTTTGACCACCCACAAACAATCATAGATCTAATTACACTTTGGCTGTGGTCACCCACAAACAAACATTGATCTAATTACACTTTGGCTGTGACCAGCCACTAACAATCATAGATCTAATTATACTTTGGCTGTGACCACCCACAAACAAACATAGATCTAATTACACTTTGGCTGTGATTATCCGCAAACAAACATAGATATAATTACACTTTGGTTGTGACCTAATGTAATCTATGGAATCTAATTACACTCCAAGATGGTATTTGTTTATAATAGTTCTTATTACGTAATTAATATGAATATTCAAAAGATAACGCATTATAAATATCTGTTAGAAACGTGCATAAACCCTGTTTTATAGCTTCAAATCTGTGAAAAAGGTTTTTGATAAAAGTGAACTTTCTAACTTAAGTATTATACAGTTATAATTATTGCTGTCTTTTGTAAATGTAATTCATGAGCATTAGTAGCCACAGGGGTGTTCTGTGGCACTCTAATGTTTGCTTGAACTTGGAATCCCTTAGTCCCTAATCGGGATAAACAGAGGGGTTGGAAATGCATATGGGGCTCAGGGGCTTTTATATAGTAAATTAAAGAGCCTCCACGATTTTAGAAAACTATTTTACTTTAAGAACAAGTTAGTCGACATAATTTTAAATTATAATTATCTAAACAACAGTTTATAATCCCAAGTACTAAGAATTGTTTCTACGGCAAGACAATTATACATGAATTTAACATTCGTGAATTGTGGTAGAGATAACTAAATAATCCTAAATATTTATACATTTTTCATTTTGTTTCAATTTATATAAATATACTTTTTCCATAAGTAAAGTAGGTATATTACACCGAAGTTGTAAAAATCATAAGTTTAAATTAATTTTAAATATTGTGTATAAAATTCTTGATGGTTCAAAACTTAAATTTATTAAATGTAATTTACACAAGACTTACAATATATAGAATTCTGGTTTCTTCCGTTGGTAAATTAAACGGACTGTAATGTAATTTAAATTATATAAAAGAAGGCTATAAACATATTCTGATGACGATGACAATCAGAGAAGTAATTAATATTCCGGAAGGCAAAGTTGTCTGGGTATAGAGAGAAATGATTGTCAGGTAAAATCAATCACACGAGTTTCATCAATAGTTAAGTTTACATTAAAGCGCCCCTTACTTTGTACGTGAATAAGAAAGAACACAGTAAATGTAATTACATTTATAATAATTTTTCTCATGTAATGTATAAATTCAAGATATATCTTGCATGTAACCATAGGAGGTAAGGAGCATATTTTTGCCGGGCCTTTAGGTGGGACGATCGCTATAAGATTCATGGTTTGCGAGTGATGTTTTAGTGACGAATAGAATTGTATATCTGTTCTTGCTTGGTTGTCTATATTATGTTTTAGTTTTTTTAAAGCTTTGCACGTATTTGCGATGTATTGTTAAATGTTTATTATTATAAACAGTTTTATGTTAAGTTGTTAGTAATGTCTTGATATGATTTAATTAATTAATTTTGTTAATTTTTAATAAGGTTAGGTGTGGTAGAGAGGTATATATAGTCCTAACCTCACCTTATGAAATAAAGACAATTTTTATTTCAATTCAAATGGAATTATTTTAACTCACTTAGCTCCAGTAACATTTTACGCTTAAACTCTTACATGTATGCAGATATACATATTGTATGTAAATTACATTAGACAACCACAATAAAGTAATATGGCCCTTAACCGGTGACGACATATCATGTAACAAACGTTGACATGTTTAATAACAAAAACAACCACATTAACTTGACATATTGAAGAAAGTAACGTGTTTTCAGCAGTATAAAAAACATTTTACGAAAACATTAACATTCCTGCCGCAGGCTGCTAATTAATGATGCATTGACAAAATATGAGATGTTAATTATACTAGCTTTAAATAATAGAAGTAATACCAATGTATTTCTTTTTTAACGGACGAACGATTCTTTTAAATAAATAAATAGGAAAACATTTTCTGCAAATAAATTTCATATTAATCCACAATTCTCTATACTAAGATTCTCGGTAGCTACTAATAAATATTATTTTTTGCGGATATCACACATTAATAAATTGCCATTTTAATGATAAGTCGACCTTACTTAGTTCCAATAATTAAACCCGTTTCTCTACAACCATCACACTGATTTGAAAAGGAAAACACATTTGCCCATATCTATACGTTTAGTATGTTGGAGAGTAAAAAGAAAATGACAAAAACTCCTAAGTACTAATTTAAGACTATTTACATAAATTTAATTATTTGCGTATACTTTTAAGATCCACGCCCAAAGCAACTTGCATTTTTACTTTATTTGTATTGTGTTATAAACATACAATGTAATTAAACACCTCATATATATTAATCTTATAGTAAAAAATAATAACTTAAACAATTTTTTATTAAATCAACATGACCGGTTTCGGCATTTATACCATCTTCATAGGTGTATATGTGTTTACTTTTCAAAATTGTTACAAAACAAATAAAATGAAATAAATAATTATCATAAAGAAAACATATGTTAAATTGGTAAATATTTGTGATTTGGTGGTTAGTTTTCATTTTGTGTGTTGTTTCTTATATGTATAATTGTTTCGAATATTGGGTTTCTTTTTTGTATTAACATTGTGTTTGTTAAATTGTTGGGATTATCTTGGTTGTGTTTATAAATTTCAAGTTCTTCTTGAGAATCTAGTTTTTTGCTTTTTGAACCGAATTTTAGAATTTTCATGTTGGTTTTCATATTTGTGTAGTTGTGATTATTGTTTAGTAAGTGTTCTGCAAAAGAAGTTTTCATGTAAGTTCTGTTGTTTGATTTTAGAGCTTGTATGTGTTCATTAAATCTTCGTTTAAATAATCGTCCTGTTTGTCCAATATAATACTTTGGGCAGTCTGAACATTCAATTTTTTAAATTCCTGATTTGTAAAATATATCTGGAATTTTATGTAATTTTGAGGTGGATTTTGTGTTAAGTTAAATGCGTTGTTATTTGTTTTAAAACCAATTTTGAATTTTTCTTTTTTAAAGGTTTTTCTAATTGCTTTATTAAGTATTGTGTTGTGGGGAACACAGATGAATGCTCTATTTTCTGGTTCTTCTTGATAAATGTTTCTATTTTTTATTTTATGTAATATTTTGTCGATTGTTGGAGGTTTGTAACCATTAGCCATTGCTATTTGTTTGATTATTTTGAATTCTTCATTGGAATCATGTTTGTCCATTGGTACTTCTACTAGTATTTTAATAAGAGATCGAAATGAAGCCATTTTATGACACCATGGATGATTGGAATTTATTGGGATTATAAGATCTGATTGAGTGTTCTTTCTGTAAATTTTAAATTTATGTTTTGATGTATTTTGATAAACTGTTAAATCTAAAAAGTTAATTTCTTTATTTTGGTTTTCCATTGTAAATTAAACTGTTTTAGAGATGCAATTCAGATAGTTTGGAAGTTGAATTTGTTGATCTTTTGTTCCTTTGAATAAGCAAATAATATCATCAACGTAACGAAACCAATAAATTAAGTTGTGTCTAAAGGGATTTTTATCATTAATGATTTTTGATAATTCTAAATCATTCATGTAAATATCAGCAAGAAGACCTGAAAGAGGAGATCCCATTGCCAAACCTTCCTCTTGTTTGTAAAATGTATCATTAAATTCAAAGTAGTTCTGATTTACACTTACTTTTGTTAGGTTGATTATATCGTTGATGTCGTATTAACAGTCGATAGTCAGTTTCAATTGATAATGCACATCACTATCAAGTATAGCATTACATCTTTTTAATAGTCGATAACAGTTGCCAAAATAACAGGTTACTGCAACCTGTTGTCGGCCGGCTGAATCAATTTATTTTCATGAGTATGTCTTTTCTTATGTAATATACCAGCACATGACACATAAAAAAAATCAATCAATAAATAAAACAACCAACAACAGACAAAAATCTACCATCTACTGACAAATGTCAGCAGCCCACACACCATATTTAACTAACATATCTCACAATGAAAATTTTCAATAGACCACAGACCACACAGACCAAAGACGAAAGACCACACACCACACACTACACACCATATATTTAACAAAATTAAAAAACTATCAACAGCCAAATGTCACCAATAACATTTTCAACACACCACGCTGCAAAAAAACACCTTATTACCATCTACTCCTGTATATCGAACTAAAACACTACCCAACTGAAAAAAATCCTTTTCAAAAAGTAAATTACTTGAATTCACAACCAGCCGTACTGACACGGTATTGTTCGTCTTGAAAAGTTTGTTTGAAATTAAAATACTTAGGGCAATATAAAATATTATATTGATTGCTATTCTATAATATTTGGTAGTATACAACCTCACTGTGATCTCCATTTAGATTCAATAAAATCGTAATTTTTATTTGTTAATGGTGCTGTGAAACTTTTATTGGCAATTTTTATCTCTTTACTTCCTGACATTGTTTTAAATGTACATGATTCTGTAGTATTTGGTTATGCTTATACAGTATATACAAGTCAAGGTTTATTCCCTTGAGTTAATTTGGGAATTTAATTCCTTAATAAAAGTTCACATGTCAAATATTTATAACTTTTGAATTTATTTGAATAAGAATTATTAAATCCTGTTTATTGTAGATTTGTTGTGATTTCTGTACATGCTTTGAATAAGTATATTAAAATTATTTTTATTTATCAATAATTATAAGAAATTATACACTATATATTTGTAAAATCGAATTATTCTTCTCATTGAAAAGAAGACAACAATTAAAATTGTTTTGTTTGTGGAAAATAAAATTAATGGCACGTTTTGAACTGTATATATTATCAATACTAACTTATTAAATTTAGTTAGAATATCAAACTAAAAGTATTGATCTGCCGAATTTTGTTAAATATTTAAATGGACAGGAAGGACATATTTTAGGTAATACTAAAGGTGGCACTCGAGGTGCGACATGGACTACCTGTGTTAATCCCAGCGACCCAAAGGGCCATAAACTGGCACTCGAGGTGCGACATGCCACCTCAGGTAGCCCGGCGAAGGGTTGCGGGGTTGTAGACACGCTCTGTGTCCATAAATAAATAAATAAATATATATATATATATATATATATATATATATATATATATATATATATATATATATACAAAAATAGACCTACCTATATATACCTAACCTAATCAATCTAACCTAACCTAACCTAACCCACCCACCCTCCCATACACGTACATTGGTAGTAATTGTATTGGTAACAATCGTTAATCATGTGTCTCATGTGTCTCTCAAATATATCAACTATTAGCCGCCAGACCAACACGGCCACACTGCTAGCCGAAGCGCCATGTCGCACCTCGAGTGTTAGTTTTGGGTTCTCTTTCGCTGCATGTCGCACCTCGAGTGTCCAATTATGACCCTCAGGTAGTCCATGTCGCACCTCGGGTGCCCCCATACTAAAATAAAGCTATTTTGCATCATTGTTCAAAATTAATAATAACATATAATTTACTTCGAAAATATATTAAAGAATGTAATCTGGTTATTTAAGTTATGTACAATACTTTAACGAAGAGCTGAGGTATTTTTCCTGTATAGGATATTTAGTTTCAAATGATTTGGTTAAAAAATGAACATAACCACACTACGTGTTTGGGTGGGCGTTTATTGACGTATGTAAATCCCTTATTTCCCTCCTACCCACCCATACACCTACGGTAGTATCAACATAATTACCTAATGGTAGGCCTTTATTTGTGGATACTATTAGGATAAACAGTGGAATAAATGTTAAGTTTATGTGTATTATAGAAATACAGTGCAGCGTAATCAGCTGTTTGGCGACATGAGGGTAAACTAGTTATGACCTTGAGCCCACTTGGGAACTACTTAAAAAAAGTTCACATGTAAAATATTTACAACTTTTAAATGTATCTGAATAAAATTCATTAAAATCCGTTTATTGTGGTGATATTTTCTGTGTTTTCTTAACATGTGTTTTGTTTACATGTAAAAGATGAATTAATTGAATTTAAAAATACATTAAATACAAGTTCAAACATAAAATTAACATAAATCATAAGAAACAGACAGCTCTATGGTCAAGCACGTTTATAAGAGTAACAAACTGCAGAGGAAATGTCTGAGATTAGGAAACGGATGTTTATGTAACAGAACAAAATATCTACGTTTAATCCGTTATTTTCGTTAGAAAACAGTTTTTTATAATTTATACAATTTTAAAATCACGATATTTTACTGAAAAGCAATTGACTAAAAGCTAAAACATAATAAATGTTACAATGTGCAAGGAGTATGGCCTCCTGGGCACAGTTTCCTGACAGCCCATTTTCACCCCAAACTGGCTAATGATGATGTATGGACCCTTACCTCACTTTGCCGTACAGATGAATGAAACCTCCGAGATATTATGTTCACATAAAAACATTTTAGATAGGCTTAAAAATGTTTCAGCCTTTAAACTAGTAAATTTTTTAAACAAATTCATAGCATTCATGAATTTTATCTAATGTGTGGAATAAATTGGAAAGTTCAATTTGTTTTCCAATTTATTCGTAATATATTTGTTTTCCTAGAAACATTTTAACCATACAAGTATTTACAGCATTATGGTATTTAAGCTTGTTTTCATGAACGACTTTGTCCTTTTTAAGTGTCTAACCTCAATTTACATATTTGAAAACTTAGTTAGTAAATGCACTTGATGGATCAATAGATGGCGGTGGTTCATATGAGACTCCACACATACTATTTTGTTAAAAAACTATCCTAACAGTATACTTTAAATAGATCAATTAAAATGAAACCTTGTCTCGATCCTAACAAAAGCCTTTGCATAAACTTTTGCATAACTAAAAAAAAGTGCTATTAGGACTATTTTAATATATGACTTTTATTTTGCACATCTTATGGCCTTTATTTGTTTCAATCAAGAGTACACATTTATCGTGTGAATAATATTAATTTGATATATACTAATAAAAGAAAAATATAATAATTACAATGAAATAAACAAATAAAATGCATTTAACATCAATAACGTTTTCTTATTGATTATTATTATATCCTCGGCCCATATATCTACCTCTTATTTTGTGAAGACATAAATATGAATATATTATGTTAATTTTGTGTATTATAACTAAATACACATTCTTTATTAGTGTAGTGTGTATGTTTGTCTTGTCCCCGAGTTTTATCACCTTGGAGGTAACTTCGTAGACACTGAATTTGGATTGAATCATCCTCACTTCGTGCCTGGGACGTCTAGACGCCATCGTCACTGCGATCGTAAGACTTCATTATTTTGTAATATTTGATTATTGTATTGTTTTATTCCTACTAATTGTTGTATTTTCAGGTTAAAATGTAATTGTAATAGTTAATTAGATTAGATAGTAGTCTCAGTCTTTATATCATGTTTGTGCATGCTTAATGTTATTTTAAATTAATTGTGTTTTTCAGGTGCCATATATTTTATTTATTTATGCTTAGTTATTGTAATCTTATTTCAGTCTGATTGGAACATTAATTTGGTTGTGTTTTAAGAATTTTTCGTTGATGTCGTGACCTTGGTAGTGCCTAATTGGTTATATTAATTTCACCCTGTTAACATTTTTTATATTTAGTAGAAGTTAATTTTGTTGTACCCCATTCTAGGATGTAGGTTAAAATTTAGATAATTATTAATGTAGATAAGTCAATTAGTTTAAGAACGTTGTTTTATAAGGTGTTTGTGTAGATGTAATTTTGTTTTTAGAACTTGAAAAAGATTTGGGTTTTACCAAATCGAAACATCGTGATTGGTATAATTGCTTGTTAACTAATGTTTATGTTAATTTGTTAGTAAAAAACAGAAAACCATTGGTATGAATAAATGAATTTAAAGTTCAAATATCCAAATCAAAATATTGCTGATCTGCCTAAACAATACACACCACACACACACACACACACACACACACACACACACACACACACACACACACACACATATATATATATATATATATATAGAGACAATTTAGTATTTCAGTAAAGTAATTCAATATAAATTTCAAGAGACCTTATCTATTTAGGTCTGTTGTGTGAGGAATCTAATTGAATAAGAATAAAAAAGACACAAACGATTAGTCTTTAAAAAAATATTAAAGGTAAATACGGTTGACTTACTGATAATATCATCAGAAAACTCTGAGGGTTTGGATCAGGCAACTTAGATGAGTATTGAGAAACGATTTAAAAACATTTTATCGTACAACATTTAGAACGTACAAATGACAGAACTTAGAATGGAGATCAAATTGAGCAGCCACTCTCCATAAACTTGGGTAGTAACGGGGGTGTGGGGGTCTAGTTACTGTACTTAAAATAATTTGGACATCACATATAATAAAAATATGCTGAACTAGTTGAAAGTTGTAAAAAATAACATTGACAGGAATATATGTACTGCAAACATTGATAAAAACAATGTTAATTAACAAAAAATTTGGCTAAATGCTTGATTAAAAAGTTATTTAGTGATGAAATCGTAAAAATATTTCTATTCTTAATTCAGAGCAAGATTAATTTAACCTAACCTAACCTAACCTTTTGTTGAGTTTCATTTTATTTTGCTTGAGGGAAACTTAAGTTATTAAAACTTCATATCTTGATAATATCTAAACAAAAACTAAAATCATGCTTTATTTCGACATAAATATCTGCATGACAACATCATATTACAAAGATAAAGATTATTCTACGTTTCAATTAAATTCCATTCAGTGCCAAACACACAAAGAATACAAATACTTAGAAATCTCAACTAATTCAAATAAAATTATCTGGACTAAAAGAAAGGTCCCGGACACTAAGTGGGCGCTGGGCAAGTAATGTCATGATTCATTTTGAAGCCAGGGTTATTTATTTAAGGCCTAATTTAAATAAATGTTGACATGTAAGTTATTAAAAAATATGCAATTTTGATGCAGGTTTGATACAATTTAAATTTAAAGGGCAAATATTTAGGATAAACTAAGAACTATACAAACAATATTTTCTCAATATTTTACTATCACATACACCTTGAGCGGAATTCCACAACTAAAGTTCTTTTTTAGGCTACATTGTAATATCGTTCGTATTCTACACTATCAATTTCATTGTTTTATGAGTAAAATAAAATACTAATTTGCTATACATGGCTGTTAGTACCATTAAACTGCGTTACCAAAAGTATGTTGCGTGCACAATACGTACAAGTTGGCTAGACCTATGTAACTTGGTAAGTTTGATAAGCAAAGTTCCAGCCACCTTAGAGGTATGGAACTGGAAGTTGGATTTGTTATAACTTTCTATCAAACCCAAGTTGTGTGTCCCTCGAGGACTTTGGTAGGCCCTGTGTTGGGACAAGAAGTAGTTTCTAGTTCAATATTTTAGCCGAAATAACGTGATTTATTTTGTACCTGTCTAAACCTGTCCAGAGGCGAGTTCAAGGAGCCCAAAGCCTTGACTTCTCGTTATACCATCTTACTTATTCTTATACTTATTAGTATCAATTACATTATGTATTAATAAAAATTGTTCTACCCTTGATATGAAGTTTACCTTTCTTAATATATTTTATATGGTATTAAGGTATATGGAATTTTATATTATTTTTATTAGCTATAAGGATATTGCCAATAAATATGGAATATGCTTTTGACATAGTTGCCTTTAAACATAAACTAACCATTTTCATTTATATTATTTTTAGCCGTGGTTTGTGAGTTTTACTCATTAATAATATTTTGTGTAAGTCGGCACTGTTAATTAGAATTTAATATTTGCCTTTTTAATTAGATGAAATTCGAGATTATTTTTAACATTTAAATATGTTTACATTAGCTTCTAATCGTTTCTAGTAAACAAAATAATACTGTATAATACTATTTATCAGACATTAGTGAGGTAATGATAATTAAAATACCTAGGTCTTATGTATTCATTATTCAATTCAATTATAATTGAATTGGAATTAAAGATATTGATTTTAACTCGTAACTGTTTTACACAACATATTTTAAACTATCAAAATTCTAACTAAGTTCGATATCAGCGATATAATTGATCAAACCTTAATGACTTTATCCTGCACTGAAAAAATATTCTTAATAACAGATGTTTAATATTTCCATACATTCGATAAGATAAAAGTCAGCACAACTTATATAAGTAAGCCTTCAGAGTTTATAACGGAAGTGTAGAAGAAGCTCGTATCTCGTTGTAATTTTGACAGATATTGCCACTTGGGAAAATGAAGAGGAGCATTCTGCGAGAAAAGTTATGCAGTACTTTTAAAGGGTTAGCCATCAACATACTGTCTCTTCTAACAGCTAAGCAACTTTATTGTCATGTTAGTATATTGTTTATTTGAGTTAATAATTGCCTTAATGTTAGATTTTAATTAAGTATTAATTATTAACAAATGTTCATGTATTTTTACAGTGTTTATTTAGATTTACCTATGTCCAGAACGTAGTTTCGGACGGGTACCTGTCACGAGCTAGACCTAGGACCCGTATGCGTTGAGAATCATCCTAAAAGAACTTTCGCTGGATCCAGACAAATTGCAACTAACCTGTTGCTAAGGGTGGAATTAAAAAAATACAATAGTGAAGGACATAGGTATATATGGTTAGTATTCATTATTCATCTCTAAGGCCCCGATCGTAGAGATATGGGTGAATATGAGGAGTAAATGAGTGTAGATGAACGAGTGTAGTGTAGTCATTGTTACTATCTGAGTTCAACTTAGCTCAGAAAGGACTATTTATTAATAGCCCAATAGCCAGGGCAACTATGGGACCTACAGCTTTACGTTGAATCCGAACCACGTAAAATATACATGGTTAGTAAAATATACCTATTCACTCAGGTTAGTATAATTTAAGTAAAAGGGCCTTTCTCCATACAGAGAAATTACACCAACTTCCTACGTCAGACAGTATTCTCCTACAGCTATACAATTACAATTCATAGGCAACCGTAAGATCTACAAACACTACAGATATTTTGTTTTTAGCATCGATTTCGATCAGTTATGATTAAAACTGTTCACCAGCGATGATTCAACCGTAATATCCTGTTGTAATTGAACCACTCCAGCAACTCATATCAAGACACTTATAAGAACTATGGGGGGGGGGGGGGTAGCTGTTGGCTCCTTCTGGTCTTTACTTGGCTTCAGACCAGCTCTTTTAAAAGCTTTGCGCGTATCTCGACTGTATGATGTTAAAGACTGTAAGAAGCCAACTGACAGAGCTATAAACACTTCATTTAGCTCTTGAAGAGTGAAAGGCCTTGAAACTCTTAACAATGCAATGTTATTTCTGTGTTCTCTAAGAAAAAATGACACTGTAGTATCAGATAGAAAAATATAGTCAATCAAACTGGTGTAGTTGTTATAAATGATCATAGAACAGAAGGCCATAACATAATACGATCCTACACCTACGTCAAACCTTTGTCAACCTTGAATGTCAAACCTTGAAACTGTGCAACCTTTGTCAAACAGTTCTGAAACGAAAAAGTAAAATTAATAACCACTAATGGAACTTTTGAGTTTGTATTTCTCAATTAGTTAGAGGAATTTAGATTGTTATTTAATAGGCTTAACCACCTATTAAGGTATTACTATAGTAGAGAGTATGATATGTGTACTAAACCATCCAACTAATTAGGGGTAACAATATGGCTATTTGATTTTTTGTTTGAAAAAAAAATTAATCGAATTTCAAAGTTTATCTCTTAAATATTAAGTAAATTCTAACTTCATTTATTATTTGGAAGCATGTGTAAGCAGGGCACATACCTTCAATGTATGTAAGGGTAAAGTTTTCCCATTACAACTTATACCTTCCTATACCAAAGTGCCACGCAAGGGGTAAGCACCTGC
>JAQJVL010009028.1:0-17506 GCA_035578905.1 Stictocephala bisonia
ACACTTTCACTCTTTTCGAATTCATTTAAAAGTACCTGTATCAGTATATTTCTTTCTTAAAACTGAAGTGTTGTTCGATTAGATAATAGGGGTTTTATTAAAAATTAGTTACATTTGGAAATTCCTGGGCAACAGATATTGTTTGGACTAAGCTTCATTTACGAATAAACTAATCTAAAAAATATTGTTAATTCACAGTTAAAAGGTTATATTACCAGTAATAATTGCTGTTATTTTTTATAAAGAATATGACGGATGAAGTTTTATCCTAATAGTATTGAATACAAAGCTTCAAATCATTTTATAAAACTTAATGATAGTTATCTTTATTTGTTTATACGTACTAAAAGCCATATTAGTTCGAAATTTTTTAAAAACAATTTTCTTGAGTGTATCAAAAGCAGATCTTTAAGACATATCAACCTACATGTAACATTATCATGTGTTATTGTTTAATAGGATAGTTCATTTTTACACCATAAAACACTGAATGTATTATTCAAATTAAATGGAAATATTAAAGGGATTCCGAAATTTTAATTCTTAGTAATATAATAGAAACTAGATTACACCGACCGTTAAACTGCCTCAAGAAAGGAGGACAATGGGACAGACGGAAACTGCTAAAGACTTCTGGCAGTATCAGTCTGTCTGGATCGCCACAATAGGACATCCGGAAACGGTTGAACACTTCAGGATGTTTCGGTATGCCTATATTGTTATTTTGGTTTTTACTGGAAGTAACGAGAAGTCATTTCTCTTCTAACTGCAACGGTAAAAGAGAAATATTTTAATTGAATAAATATAAAAATTGAAACTGTTGGGCATTTTACTTTGTCAAATAAAACTATTTATAGTTACAAATATTCTAATTTATTTCAAATATATATATTAATATTATTTTTAATTTGTTGATGACAAATATTATGAACTTTTTAGTAAAGATATTTATTTTATACATACAATTTTAGAAACTTTAGCAACGTCAGTCATTTTAATACTTGATAGAAAACATTATCTAGTTAACAAAATAGAGTCAACTATACAATTAATTTATTAAACAGATAAATAACAATAACTGAAGTCAATACCTTTACAGCACTCATTTATATTTACCCACAATTAAATTGTCAGTACACAAATATTTTAATTTTGTATCATTAGTTTAAATTTGTAATTAAATGTTTACTCACTAAATATTATTTTATTAATTTTGTATTAACAAATAAAACTACCCTTTATACGCACTATAATGGTAACATTTTTAAAGTGATTTTAACATTTATAAGAAACAAAATTAAGTTCTTTGTTAAATAATTACTATTAAGACTTATTTATTTAGTTAATACGTTAATTAACTGAGCTGTTACATGACTTATCGTGTTATACATTAACAAACTGAGCTGTTACATGACTTATCATGTTATACATTAATAAACTGAGCTGTTACATGACTTATTGTGTTATACATTAATAAACTGAGCTGTTACATGACTTATTGTGTTATACATTAATAAACTGAGCTGTTACATGACTTATTGTGTTATACATTAATAAACTGAGCTGTTACATGACTTATCGTGTTATACATTTGTTCTTCCGAACTAATTTTGTTAACTGAGAAGGTCAGGTCAGTTAATAAACAAGAATATCTTTTGTACTGTTACAGTTGTTAAACCCGTAACTGGAAATCAGTGAACATGTAGTATAAATGATAAAGCACACTTCACTGACAGTGAACATGTAGTATACAGCATACAGTGAACATGTAGTATACAGCATACAGCACACTTCACTGACAGTGAACATATAGTATTCAGGATACAGCACACTTCACTGACAGTGAACATATAGTATACAGCATACAGCACACTTCACTGACAGTGAACATGTAGTATACAGCATACAGCACACTTCACTGACAGTGAACATGTAGTATACAGCATACAGCACACTTCACTGACAGTGAACATATAGTATACAGCATACAGCACACTTCACTGACAGTGAACATGTAGTATACAGCATACAGCACACTTCACTGACAGTGAACATGTAGTATACAGGATACAGCACACTTCACTGACAGTGAACATGTAGTATACAGCATACAGCACACTTCACTGACAGTGAACATATAGTATACAGGATACAGCACACTTCACTGACAGTGAACATGTAGTATACAGCATACAGCACACTTCACTGACAGTGAACATGTAGTATACAGCATACAGCACACTTCACTGACAGTGAACATGTAGTATACAGCATACAGCACACTTCACTGACAGTGAACATGTAGTATACAGCATACAGCACACTTCACTGACAGTGAACATGTAGTATACAGCATATAGCACACTTCACTGATTACAAATCGGTGCCTATTGTAACAGAATGATAGATGCTAATAAGTCTGTGACAGCCTAAAGCTGTGTAGTAAAAAAATCATTGACAACTTTTATCAATCATTTACTCCATTACGAATTATTGGTCCATTTTTGTATTCTTTTACCATATATGTAGTTTTTTTTTTAAGAATTAAGGAAGCTCAAATTCAATTACAAAAAAGAATATGTATGACAATTTTTCATTTATTCACAAATTTAATGAGATGATGTTCTGAACACAATAGCATTATTTAATAAATTCCAGATTTAAAAGATGATGGAACCTGCTTTCCTGAGTAACTCTTGGTGTTTCGGTGAGTGGGAGGATGGTCATGAATCTCTCTCTCTAAACCTCTCTTTACATTATTTTCTTCGAGTCTGGCTGTTTTATGTTTTGAATATAAATACACATGTAGTAGGTGTATGAATTTTGTGAAATATATTCAATACGTTGCCCTATTAGAGTATATAGAGGGTGAGTTTTATCTCCTGGCACACCTGGATGTAATCTAAACGGGCTGAGATATCAATGTGAGACCTTTACCATAACTAATATAACATTTTTTTAATTGTTCAAGTCTTTAAAAATTTTGCTCCCCTTTTCTAAAGGGGTAAGGGGGGCACTGAAAATTGTTAAATGCAAACCACTATCATATGACCCCACATTTTAAATAAAATAAAAAAATTAATCCAATGATGTAAACTAGAGGTCTCTAAATTTAAATTAACAGAGTAAAAGACTAGTTTACTATTAATTTTATGTCCTGGCACACATGGATATTATTTAAACGTCCTAAGATATATATGTGAGACATTAACCATAACTATTATAAAACGTTTTTTCAATTTTTCAAGATGCTTAAGATCCCCCTACCTTTTTGTGACCCCTCATTTGAAAGATAATAAAAAAAGAAAATCACTGATGCAAATTTGATTTAAAAGTGTAAAAGACTAATTTACATTAACATAATAATATATGTGAATTTTATGTTTTGGCACATCTGAATATTAATTATCAGACCTGAGATAACAACGTGAGATCTTGACCATACATACTTATTATACATTTTTTTTATTTGTCAAGTTATTAAACATATTTTCTCCTTTTCTAAATTTGGACAAAGTGAGACAGCTAAAAAATTTCAAAGCTATGTATGCTAAGGTCTATCATGAGACCACTCATTTTAAAGGGGTTAAAAAACTAACATAATGATGCATAACATCTAATGATTTCCCCTCGTCAATTATAGGCTTCCTGGCTTGGATAAATTTTTTCCAGGATGTGTATCATTAAACCGTCGAATAATTCTTGTCACCGTAAACCTCCTTATAAGATTGATTCAATCCAGAAATTCCTCATTGAATAATTCTGCTAATTCCCTCTATGATCTTATACGGCCACCATAACCTCTCATCATTGACACAGTAATACTTTCAAACTCAGAACCTTTCATAATTAAAAAAGAATTAGTATCACTATTCGACAAAAAAGTAAATTTTAACCGAAATTGTAAACTTCTAAAACTAAAACTTGTTACATTGTAAACTTGTAAAACTAAAACATGTTACATTGTAAACTTTTAAAATTAAGCTTGATCTAAAATTGTTAACAGCCTAAGTTATGAACTGATAAAATGCAAGTGAGTAGTACACAAAATAAATTCAAAATGTAGATTGTTGAAACTATTAAGATAAGAACAAGGAATATGTCAAAGCATTCATATGACGAAAAACAGGACAAGAAATTAAATGATTTTGTTAATGTAAATTAGTCTTTTACTCTTAAAAAAAATAGAGACCTCTAGTTTGCATCGTTGGATTTTTTTTATTACCTTTAAAATGAAGGGTCGCATGATAGAGGTTTACATTTGAAAATTTGTAGTTGGCCCCCTTTACCCCCCTTTAGTAAATGGGGTGGATTGATGCCGTCTAGGTATCTTTATTTTACTAATAAAATAAGTCCTCACAATTATTTATAACCACACCTTTAATATCTTTCACAAAACTCTAACCAAAACAATATAACAATTAATTATTAACATATGGTTTCAACATATGTTTAAATAAACATTAATTAACAACACAGAAGGCAAAATGTTAAATAGCTTGGAAAATTTAAATCTCTCTTATAACAGGTATAGTTAGAGTCTCAGATCGATATCTTAGGCCGTTTAAATGATATCCAGCTGTGCCAGGACATAAAACTCACTTATAGTAAAGTATCTTTTACTCTGTTAAATTAAACGTAGAGACCTCTATCTTGCATCATTGGATTTATATTTTTACTGCCTTAAATTTGAGGGGTCAAATGATAGGGGTTTGTATTTTAAAATGTTTAGTTGCCCCGCTTTCACCCCCTTTAGAAAAGTGGAGCACAATATTTAACAACGTAAAATATTTTTAAAATATGTTATATTAGATATTTTACATTGATATCTCAGCCCGTTTAAATTACTGTATATCCAGGTTTGCCAGGATATAAAACTCACCCTCTATCTATAAAACTTGAATATAACTATAGAATCCTATTTATAAAAAAGTACTTCATTTATTTAAAATATACCTTATAAATGGGGTTTATAATTTTGTTTATTGATCAATATTTCCTGTTTTCTTCTTTCGAAAGTTAATTATTTAAATATAACAACTATTATAATACCTTAATTTATTAACATAAACATAAATCAAATATTAGTATTTCTTAAAGTTGAGATCTCTACTTGAGTGTACAAAACATTACTACGAGTTGTCACCCAATAAGAAACTAATGTTCTGTAAATAATATTTGTTGTATCCCTTAGTTTCAAATGAAACACGTTTATATATACACAGATTTAAAGTTGAAATATCATACTCTAATATTTTTTAAACTGCAACATTTTCTGTTTTCTTACATACCATTAATTTTGAAAACGAAGTATATGGTTAATTTACCTGATAAATGTGACAGGTAAACAATATAAAGGCTCTACTAAAAGAGTGAGAACAAAGGAGACAGTTTTATTAGTGTCACTTTGTAATCTAGTATAAAGGCCTCCTTCGGAATATACTTTCTCTCTATGGCAGGGTAAAACGTTAAATACATTAAAACTTTTTATGTCAATAAACTATTTTTTAAAATGCCTACATAAAACTGAATGAAATGAATACAGAAACTTGAAAGTTTGGTTTATAAAATTGGTATTTTAGTAAATTTTGCAGTTTTGTAGTGCAAGTGTTTATATATATGACAAATTGATAAGGTTAGTTGGTAATGATAAGACCTATAATAAGTAGAGAGAAACTAATGAATAATTTTTGTGAACTCCTATAACTATGTCTATGAGAAGGGCTTTACTTTTCGCATATGTGTTGCTTACTATGGTTAGCTGTTACCGTAGTTTATTAAAATATAAAACGACTGAAAAATAAAATATCATTTTCAGTTTTGCCATAAAAAAATACATGTAGAAATCCTAACAGTTCGGAAACATTTCAGAAGTCCCATCATTTGTTTAGTTTGTGAATCTAGAGTAAGTATCCTAACTCTAAAGATGAGTTTTCAGTAAGTTTATGACAATAACTAATAGACAATCAACATCTGTTTCAAACAGTATAGTAAAGATTTGTTTCTATTCTTATTAGCAAAGGATTACACTAAATGCAGTGTAAAATAATGTTTGTTTTCTTATAAATATCTCTGCTACCGTAAGAAAAACAACTATTATTCTGAAAGTATATAAGTGTAATCATTGTTTGTAGATAATACAATAATCTATAATTATGTACGATCATCAGTTGTATACTAATTATGTTCGACTAATATTGCACCATTAGCGTTTAGTGTAATTATTGTTAGATGCAGCCATTTCAACCAACATCTTCAAAATTGGCTTATATATTTATTTTTCATGGAAAATTATTACATTTAAATGGGGAAGGTTAATTAGGGTGTAACTAGTATGCCTAACGCTTGGATTTGAAATTATCATCATAATATTATAAGCTATGATCGTTCTTTGGAAATGAAGTACGACTAAAAAGTTACCGTAGCATGGTCTCCATTTTTTAAACAATTAAAACTTTCTTTTATGGTAGTATGTAAATTAATTTGAAAAATAAAATTGTAATATATAGATAAAATGTACTTACTTAAATGTTTTAAACTTTTAAATACAAATAACACAACTTGGTAGATTCTAATTTAACTTCCCTAATCTGTTTGAGAACACTTTCCACACGGTAACATATGTGGTCTCCATAGAGCAATGTGTTTTGTTTGAACTGAAAACTGATTAACTTTAATGAAATATGTCACTTATAATAGGTTAGTTACGAAAGTAACACTGTATTTACCATATTATGTTTATATCATGAGGATGACATGTTTGTCCCTTTTTCAGGAGGGAACGCTCGTAGAGGACATGAAACCCTTCGGTAACTCGTACGAAATACGGTGTGTGGTGAAAGGGTTGGTAAAAGTTACTTGATTAGAATTTACCTCTAGAAATTACCAATAGAACAAAGTTTTACATCAACAAATGGAAAATGTCTTAAGATCAATAAGGGTTTTATAAGAAAAGATCCCTTTCCACACCCTAACTTTGTATAAAGTTCACATAATTCTTAATAATTTTGTTATTTAAGTTTTATTAAATCATTGGCAAATACTTTTAAAAAAAATATATTACATAATATTGTAAATATAATGTAAATACATAATATTTACAATATATTATTATAATTGGTGTATGTATTTTCATACCTAATTGACATGTTACTTAAGTATTAAAGAGTTAAGTCATTCGGACGAATGATCATTGAAGGTACGAGATTTCAACTTCATCTCAGATGATCCTGCGACACATCCCCTTGTGACTCCCCTTGGGGGAATACAAGCTGCGTCACCTTTCAAGATATGTAAGCTCTAATTCTATACATCTCTTGTAACAGCAAAGCTATGAACCAAATTATAACAATATTTAATAGGAAACAACCGTTTCAGGAATTGATATAATTCTTTATTTCTTTTTGAAGAATATTTATATTCGAAGGAATTGATATTAATAATAAAGGATACATTACAAAATAACGGATATAAAAATGTGCTTTTAGATAACCTATGATGTAATAAAATATGTTCAGTTATATGGTTTTAGCTAATTATCACAGACAAAATAAAACAAAATTAAGACAAATTATGAAAACTTAGCACAAGATTTATTTCAAAACCAATCCTGTGAAAATGTCAAAGAGGGTTCTCATTTTAGTTAATGTATTCCAACAAGTTTTTTTATCACCATTTATGTTGAAATACATCAATTATAAACTATTAATTTTGGAAAACATATTTCATCAACTCATGTAAGGATTCTTGAAGTTACTAGCCTTTAACTTGGCTGGCATTGTATTAGATAAATATTATGTTGTTTTATGTATTGTTTCAATACCTTTGATTAAGATGGTTTGGAATTTCAACTTCAATAAATAAGTACCACATTATTGCCTAATTTACCATTTCGGAAAGCAGCATTTCGTAAGAGATAATTTTCATCATTTTATAGTAATAAACTGAAGCAATTTCGTTGAGCAATATTACTTTAAATAAAGAATTAAATCATTTAAAATTGTATTTAAATGTTTACATTCCTGTAATTTATATAAAAAAGGTCTCTATTGTTTTATGTGATGTATATTAGTAGCATTTGGTCAGTAGTTACATTTAATGGTTCAGTTATTTGATGGGAAAGTATTTGGAATTTACAAACTTGAATCGATATTTTATTAAAATGAAAGCTAAACGGAATATTTCTTAAGTATGTGTTATTACAAAACAATTCATATATTTTCATTCTACATAAACACGTATAATTTATTAAAATAATAAAATGAACACGAATGATAAATCTAATACAAATCTTTCAATTTAAAATTTAATCTAGAAAAATAAAAGACTTAACAATATGTCCTTTTTTGCTGTAAACGTTGTACCAGGTAAAATCCCAATCATACCAAAATGTACAAACTGTGAGAAATGTATTGGTGTAAAAAGAAATAAAACAGAAATCTATTATCTTTAAAGTGGACAAAACTGCAAAATTACTTCGTAAATTATATTAAAACTATGGTTAGAATCAATTAATGCTTATATTCCAACGATAACTATTAATATTTTTTAGGTCTACAATGTTTATTGTTTATGGACCAATTGTCCGAGTTGGACCAACGGTAAACATATCAAATACGTTTTAGTTAACGATTAAATAATTTAGTAAGTATTACAAAACGGCCCCTCATAATATTAGTGTGCAATTCTCACTATAACACTTTAATTCAAATCTACTACCTAGATTTTTTATTTTAGTTATTCCCTGTGTAAACTTTGTACTCAAGATATTATATACTTGTTAATTTTGCTGTTAACAAGATTATTACTTACTGACAATATTTTTTTATACAGTTCATATTACGTCGTGTTGAGGTATTGTTTTAAATAGATATTGTTTTAAATTTTCTGCCATTTTCTAAATTTGCACCCATTTATAAAAGATTGTTTTTATCAATTTTTAATAGCTATTTGTTTATTTTTTATATTTCTGTTTTTAGCATATCCAGTATATTTACAGGTATTATATGATTGACCACATTCAGTAACAATAGATCTTTACTTCAACGCTGCAACATAAAAGCTACCCGCCCACCGCTACATATGTTTCTCTGGTTGTTCAGTTCCATATCTGTGAGACGCCTTCTCTCCAGATGTTAAATCCAACAATAGCAGTACAGAAATCAAGTATGATGCATTGAGTAAAGATTCATTACGTTTCCACGCGGAGTGCATGCCACAAAAACTTACAAAATTATCCATGTAAAATTTGTAAAATATTGACGGAGGTATTGAGGAGGTAATTTCTATGAAGGCAGACATTTCTAGAGACTGAAAAAAATATATTTTGAAAATCTTCGTTACTTCCACAGGGCCAACATAACCTTCATACATATATTTCGTGTATTTTTTTTTCGTCCGTGTTAACGCAACACATTTGAAAAGGAATACAGTCCTATATGATAAGAATGAACTAAATGTACAGTACTTCCATATGATTAGAAAAAAACTGAACATCTAATTAATTAAAAACAAAAAAAAGTTATATGGAATTGCAGGTTATAAGCACTGGTAGACTTTACAAGTGTAATTATTGACTAAGATAGCCAGGTCCTAATTTAGGACACTTTGGTTAGAGACAAGCCCTATTATCAGCAGCTTTTATAAATCTGGATCCAGCTTGATTAATATTAACAACACAGTCCTCCATAATAACCGCGTCGTGTTCATGTTGTGGGTTAATCACATCGATAATAGGAAGGAGGACCTACATATTGGAGAGTTAAAATCCTCCATTGAGACATCGCACGTCCTTAATATAGCCCTCAAGTCAGTGTTTACGGGTTCAAAATAATTAGCTTATGTCATAAAACCAGCGTCATCATCTCAAATTGGCTTTATATCTCAGGAACAGAGAAAAGCGTTTCCTGGCAAACCATTTGGGAATATTTCAAGTCCACCCATACCTGAAATATTTTCACGTTAACATTATTAATAAATATTTTAATGCAAGTATATTACAGCAACAAGTCCAAATTTGAACCTACTCACAATGACTATCTCAGAGTAACACTTCAAATGGAAATGTCATATCAGATTATTAAATGTACAACTAATAAGCTCAATAAACTGCACAAAGTGTGAGAACTGTCATTAAGAAACTGGATCCAGTATTAAAAAATATAAACTTCTTAAATGTCTTGTGATATTTCCTTCCTGTTAACTTGGCTTTTGAAAAGTTCTATGTGCTCCATTGAGCCTAATGGAACATCTAGTAAACCAATGGTTTGCATCTTCACACCAACATTCTTTAACGTTAACAAAATTGTTTCCTTTTTTTAAAGAAAGGAAACTATCACTAATGTCAGAAAATAGCTATAATCCGTTTTTACATAAAGTCGTTTTGAAAGTTTGTTAATCACATATTATTTCAAAGAAAAACATTTGCACTTCGGAGGGTAAATCGATAGTACAATTAGCTCAGTGGTCGATAGCTGGTTAAAGACGTAGCATGAGAATCATAGGCAGGTTCTCAGAATGTTCTCAATCTATCCAAGATTTATACTGTTTTAACCACAAAATTTTCGTTAATACACTTTTATTGTATGGAAAGAGTGGTATGCTCATTTCCGTTAAAATTATACTTACATACAAGGTTTCAGCCAGTCCAAATCTCTGATGAAATAAACGAGATAAGATATGTTGTCCTTAAAGTTATCAATTCTCAGCCATTTACTTATCCTAAATAATTTATCTTTGATTGTTAATACTATATGTACATATAAACATATAAAGAGTGTATAGAATTTATTTTTAAACTAACAATAAATAATGAAGTAACTTTATAACAATAAATTTAACCCTCCAAAATATTGTTGCAGCTTTGCAAGTTGTATGCAACTACACAGAAGTAATCTCTCATACAGAGTGATACATAGCTTAGTACACGGCATCAAATATTCAGCTTTGTGCTGACTCCATTCTAATCGTGCTTTGAATAAAATTAATACATTCTCTTCTTATAAAAGTGTTTCAAATCTGGATCCAAAATAAAGATATTATTGTTCTAAAACACAAAGTCAGTATACTATTTAAAATATAATTGTTGATTACACTATATTTAATGTTCCATTTGCACTTGAATGGAAATTATTAAGATTTAATAATTTAATTATTAAATTAATTTAAAATAATTAATTAAAAAAATCATTAAGACCGCTTCAGTACATACAAACAACATTTCTCAGAAATATTGACTAACCATTTTTTTTAACATAAAACCAACATTAATTTTTTTATTTAAATTTTATAAATTGTTTTAAATAGGTATTTATATTATCAGTACAACTATGATTTTTTTTTTATTTTCACCTTTATACAATTAATAATATGTGGTTTTAAATGATTATGTACAGAAATCTTCAGTCTGAAGACTTTTTATTCAATAAATGAATCTGCTGCACTGTAATAGTCGAGGCGACTATTATAACTAACCCCATACTTGTATAGGTGGGTGGGTAGGTGGGTTGGTGGATGGGTAAATACTAGTATGTATATTGGAATGTAAGTGGGCCAATACTACCGTACTAGATTAGGGCACGTGTATTGGAGAAGCCCTAAACAACCACCCACCCATACACGTACAGTGGTATTGGCCCACCCGCCCACCCACACACGTACAGTAGTATTGATCCACCCGCCACATATCAATACTACAACCATACACTTCATGTATAGGTGAGTGGGGCCTTTCTAGCATACGTGTATAAGTGGGTGGGTCAGTACCACTGTTAATGTATGGTACTCACATGTATGTTCACGTAAGCCTACCCATACACGTGCAGTGGTAATGACCCATCCACCCATCCATACACACAGTGGTAATGTATCATTTTGTGTGATTATGTGTTTCTTTTGTCTATGCTACTACTACTCTGGTGTTAATGAACTTGTCTTCTAACGTAAGTTTGCTGATGTCCTATCTCTCCAATATACTATTGCTAAGTTTATTAATTGCCAAATATGTCTTCTTACGGTAAAAAAATTAATTTTCAAAACTTGTATAACGTCAATTGATCAATGGAAAAAGCATTTTTTTATATTGTCAGTCAATATTAAAAGCATTACATATAAAGTGGATGAGGAGTACTTGGGGATTCATTGGGGATCCGTACACTCATTAAGGCCATAATATGTGGGTACTATAATTGTCTTTTCTTATTACTACGCTGTTATATTCTTAATTATTTGCCAATTGTATAACATAGGAGTGGAAATATATCTCAAAACGTTTCGATATGCAAGTATGTAAACGTAAAAATGCCTTCACGAAAGCAACTATGGTAATTGCAAAAGGTTCTGAAACAAGTTATATGAAATTTAGTAATAAAGGTAGTGAAGGTACAAATCACCTCATTAATTTAGTACCAGGAGTACAAAATTTGCAAAAATCCAAGAATATATTGTCCACCCTTTTAAAATGACTGATAAAAACCTATGTGTATTAAACTAGTAAAAAGTGTTAATCCATGCCTTATAAGTAAAGAGTTTTCATGACTAATGATGTGGGAAAGCATGTTAAATTGCTATTTTAGTACATATGGTGAGTAGAGGACACGTGCTCTTGTAGAGCAGGAGGGAAGATGATGGGGTTTAGTTGTCTAGTCGTCAAGGTGGACTTGGCGTCAATCATGCAATCCGCAGGGGTTCCTACCTGCTTTGATCCTGTCACATGAGAATTGGCTGAGACGATTTGAAGGTCATCGTAGAATGATAAACTGAGTGTTGGTTTCTCTTGGATCCTAAATGTAGGTCATTTAGCTTGTTTATAAGGTAATTTAACTCTCTAATAGTTGTTTCAGTAATTAAGTACTTATTTCCTGTAAGTTTTCCTCAGCATTCCTGAACCAATCAACTTTTACTATTGTGAAAGAAATCAAATATTTGTTATGTACATCTGTTATCCTCCATCTTAAATATATGGTATTAATTTACTAAAATCAACCCGCTGCTAACCTTATGCAACAAATATTTAGGGGCTGTTTCTACACCTTAGGAGTATTTTATAAAGATAATAAAACTTTAGTTGTCCTACTTAGCATACATCAAATATTTGTACCAATGTTAGTCCTGTTGGATTATGGGAAGTGGGAGAATTAGTAATGAGTGAGTGGGGGCCTTTCTCTTTTATATATAGAGACTAGAGGATATCCTTGCTCGCTTCGCATGCCAACAATGCCACTCGCTGCGCTCGAAACACTTTCCGTCGAAACACTTTCCGTCGAATATAGTTATAAAAAATAAAGGTACACTTATTTGCTTTTACACTGTGAGCTTTTCGATCTATATTTTTAATTTTTAAACATTTTATTTGATTGATTGTGAAATTGGAACCAGATCCACTTTACCAATACCATTGTGACAGTGAATTCCCTGCCCATTTCTTATTGTTAAGTATAAGAGTTTTTGCAGCATGAAGCAGAATCATTATTCTGGGTTTTTTATTGTGCTTTAATCTTTTACTTTTCAACTCCGATATATTCATTGTTTGAAATATATATTTTGTAAACTGGAAAGCTAACTTCAGATTCTGTATCCTATAGCTAAATGATTTATTTATTAATGAATTCCAACTAATACATTTACCTAAACATCTTAAATGTTCAACTACTCTCTGTATTAAATAAATTCATTTTAGCCCAAGGATTCGTTTTTAAGTAGACAGTTGTAAAAGTGTAAGTAAAGACAGTTGTAAAAGTTTGAACTGTAGTTTTTCATTCATATGTATGAAAAACTACAGTTCAAATCCCACATCCTTTACAACTGTCTACTAAATAAGTCAATCACCCAAAGAACAGCTGATAACAAAAAAGGAGAGAAGGAATGACTAACAATTAGGTTAAGTGTAACAATATACTTTGACTGTGTTTTTGGTGTTTATTTTTATTTTATCTGATGAAATATAGCAAGATGAAGAACTTTCAACTACCCCTGAAGATGCTACAATAGTAGCGAAACCGGTCGGATGAATGACCATTGAAAAGGATCGCTGAAGAAGGTATTATGAATAAAATATTCTCTGTATATTTTCATTGTTAATATTTATGTTCCTGGATGAGCTAATTATATTTGTCACAATTTTGTTTTTAGAAATTTTTAGCCTAATTTTTGGTTCTAGGTTTTTCAGTTGTTTAATTTGTTGCATGCATATCCGCTTAATACAATTGTTTAGCTATGAATTTCATATAATTTGTTAATGTCCGTTAATTCTAAACAGTTTCAAAACAGACCTTTGATTATTATTTGTATTCCCTAATTAATTTGTCCTATATTTATGTTCCACAAATTCATAGTTAATTACCTAAGGGTATGGCCTATCACCTTGAGTTACTCCAGTGTTTATCAAGAACGGTTCAGATAGTTCTCCTAAAAATGACACCTTAGATTATGTGTTTGTCAACGTTGAATTTATTACATTTGTAGTCTTGTTGTCAAATTCCCATTCTTTTAATGCCAATGTCAAGGATGCTTATTATGTTATAAATATAGTCTTTTATTAAATATATTTTAAGCTTTGAAATATAAGTAAGTATTATATATACTTATGACGTGCCCCTGTAACCTTTCGCTTTATAAGGTTACCTTTATTTAATATTTTCAATTATTCCAGTAGAATTAATTGAAGTTGAATTCTTATATTTCAACAATTGATCAACTAATTTGATTAAAAATCTATAGTGTGCTACCTTGATGAGGTTATTGCATCACATTGATTAATATTTTTTTTTTATTATTTAAAGATAAAAGTGACTAAACTTTGATTTATTTTAATTTAATTTAATTTAGAGCATGATTCTCTTTTTTACAATCTCAGGGTCGATATACGGTAAATCGGTGAGATGACGTAGTATAATGAAACAAAATAATTGATTTTTTATAAAGTAAATTATTGTTACATGTTATTGAAATTTGAAATCTTTACTCATTTCACTCAAAGTCTAACAATAGTAATTCAAAGATTTTAACCTACATCATTTTAAGAAATTATATTAACCTAAATTTCTTAAGTTAACTATACATTGAAACTTATCTGGATAAATTTGTAGCTGAGTCCAAATTATTTGCTGTAGCGCGAGTATTCGTTCAAATTACATAATTACTTGGTTAACACGCACAATTTAAAGACTTTTGGTTTAAACTTTTGTTAATATATTTAAAAACATTACTAAATGTGACTTTATTAGTACAAAGTGCCCACGCGGTCTCTAGGGGCCGAAAACCCGACACCTGTTGTTGGTCTTCTCTTCTAAGATGGACTGGGTGAGAAGCGTCTCTCCCTCAAGGGACTCAATTTTTACCCCTACTCATTCTTCCGGCATTATTCCTATCTGGGTTCAAGACTATCGGTCCTTCCGGTTTTGCCACGAGGTAGCAAACCCATATAGTGTACTGTTCTCCCTGTATTGTGCTGCTTTCTACGGGCATTTTTTGAATTACAGGTCCATTTTGATTGGTTCCCTTCGGGCACTGACTTTTGCGTCTCTCTTCTGCGCTAGTTCCGGGGCGTGGCCTATGGAACATTCTAGTAGACTCTTCGAGTCCTGTCCCACGCCAACTTTGTTTACTGTTATGTCTGAGACATTCCCATATGTTTTGATAATTCTAGGAATAAGCCCACCCATCCTGTTTCGAACAAAGGGTTTTGTTTGAGGGGACTTATTTCTGTGTCCACGTCTAAACATCTGGCGTCTTTCTCACGACAATTCTCTAACATAATTTCGACCTTCCTTATTTTTTCACATTAAATATATTCTTTTCCTTTTATACAATAGTTTTATTATTTATTTATTTTAATTAATTTACCTATCAATTTGGTGGACCTGTTACAGTACCCCCCGATTTTTTGCGATGTGTGAGTAACACGAGTCAAAAAATCTTGATTTTAAACACGATTCGCCAAATTGTCGATTGTTCTTCAGATAAGTTTCAGTTTTACGTTTACTATATCTAGAATGACATGAGACTATCAACTAACATAGAATGACATGAAACTATCAACTAACATATAGTTCAATATCAAATTACATATTAAATTTCATGAAAGAAATTAAGTTTAAAATGAACAATCTTATTCAACAAAATTATTTACATCATCTATGCAAATCAATGCATTACCGTTTAACAAGTTCCAAAGTTATCAATCAAAAGTCAATTATTTAAGATTTACAGTCATCTGACAATAATTCAACAAATCAAAATTGTTAATCAATAATTCAACAATTTATAAATTAAAATTTTAACAGTATTACATCATACATAATTGTTAACAAAAATTTTATAATACTTTTGATCATTACAAGTTGTTACTTAAAAACTTTATCAATCATAAATTAGAATTTGTCAAACAAAACTATACATTACACCTTGAAATTCATACCTTAAATGTTGATATATCCTTAAATTAAATGCAAATATTTGTTAAAATTAATAGCTCACTAAATTACAATTCCCTTTTAAATACTAAATGATCAGTATTTGTTATCAAATTATTTAAATCGTTAGTTAGATTCAACAATCATAGGTTAACAATGAAATATTCATTCATCTACATATATTCATGAATCAAAAACAATAATCTACAAATCAAAATTCATAAGTCAAAAGTAGTACTTTATAAATTCCATATCATCAACTAACTACTATACATCATTTAAAATTATATAAGTTTCCAATTACCATCAATGATTTGTAGCATGAAATTATCAAATACAATACATAGGTTATGTGTCAATATCAATAAAATACAACTTAACAATCATTAATTCATTATTCAAAAATTGATTAATCCTTAACTTGTTTACAATTATCATTTTTCCAACATCATTATCAGAATCATCTGACTACTAATTACAATCACTTCTCATATAGTTCATCACTTCTTAGAGGAATTATCATTTATTAACTCAACAATTCATCAGTCATGTATTTTATCAACACCCTACTAAATCCCTCAAATAAATCCTCAACCCTTTAAGCCATCTTTAAATTCCATAACCTGTTATCAATCCCTTAACCCTTCTTTTAATGCTGTAACCTATTATCAATCCATTACCATTTTTAAATTCTAAAATCCTTTTTCATCTCTTTAGCCGTCTTTAAATTCCATAACCTGTTATCAATCCCTTAACCCTTCTTTTAATGCTGTAACCTATTATCAATCCATTACCATTTTTAAATTCTAAAATCCTTTTTCAACCCTTTAACCCTTCTTTAATTGCTAGAATCCTGTTTCATTCCATTAAACCTTCTTTAAATTTCTATACCCTATTTCAATCCTTAATCCATCTTTTATTTTTTATAAATTCTCTATCATTACACAACCTCTAACATTCGCAAATAAATCATCACATCTAAAACAAATCTTAACATTATCAAGTCAGATACTACTCATTAAATATTTTCCAAATACATTTTCAATCATCAATAATTCATCATATTTTCACATATATTATCAATCCTATTAATCTTA
>JAQJVL010009029.1:0-17501 GCA_035578905.1 Stictocephala bisonia
TGAAAATTAAAAATAAAAGAATATTAGGAATTAGTTTTTATGATGTATTATACTTCGTAGCTAATTGAAATAAACAGTTCTTGAAATTATTTGTACACAAGAAGGTAAACAGTCGATATGTGTACATCGTTAACGCACGGCTGGTCTCCTGAGATTTCACATCCACTCTTCGCTGATTTTTAGGGGGGAGAGGGGAAGAAAGATGTCTAGAATATAAAACAGCTGTCTATACTGCCTTACCTTGATAAACATAAGATGGTCCTCCTTCTTAGGTACTTTTTATACTCAACAAATCACATCTTTCATAAATTTATCTCTCATATAAATATTTACTATTAAAAATAATAATTTAAATAGATACAATTTTTTACTGAGATACTGGGTCAGTTAAATTATAATACCATAGTGGTGTAAACAAAAAGATAATATTCATATTTCATACATTGAAATATGAAGCAAAAATGCAATATTACTTATGTCCTACCTCAATTTGTTTTTCCCTGTGTTTTAATGTGCATTTTATAAACATAATAATAGACCAGCATATTTTGGTCTTTGTTAGCCGCTTATAAGATACGGCTTAATCATCTGAAGGGGAACCTCACTTGGGAACATACAAAGAGTGCTTATTCTGCAGAAGAAAGCAATAAGGATCCTGGTAGAACTACAGCCATTTGAATCCTGCAGAACCTCTTTCTGGAACCTGAGAATTATGACTGTGGTCAGCCTATATATTCAAGAAGTTCTCCTGTGCACCGTTAATCAAGACTCTCCCCAAACAAAAAACTACCAGCATAAATTGGTTATTATCACACCGAAGTGATATTTAAAACACTTAAGCGTTTAAAGAGTAGGCCATAATCTAAATAGGCTATCGAGAAACCAACCAGAAAAAAGTATGTATACAGGCCCGAGGCCCCAAAATGAGACAACCTTTGGGTAGCGAGCTTAACGAGGTTGAGTAGGAGTGCTGCGTATGTAGCCAAGTAAATGCCATCTGCATTCATAATTGTTCCTTGTATGTCCTTCCCCGCATACTGATCTGTACCAAACATCTTGCATTATTTTTACTTTAAGTTAATCAATAATTAATGAGAGTTCAGGTTAAAATCCAACTAAAGTCAATTTAATGTACAGCCCTCACTACTACGTATAGATCAGTAGATATAAATACTACATAGATACAATAATTGCTATTAATTTTCATTGGGTTAAACAGTTTAGTAATGTGGTCGATGGAAGCAGAATACTTATTAAATGAACAAACAAGTTTTGAGGTAAAATGTTGGTGTTCTTTGGAAATTTACCAAAAAATGTCAAACGTGGACACTAATAAGGAAGTCTGGAGTGTCCATGTTGGATGGTAGTCAAGATCAGACTAACACAACGTGGTTCAGATTCCACGTAAAGATGTAGGTCCCTTAGTTGCCCTATCTATTGGGCTAGTAATAAAAAGATCTTTCTGAGGAACAGTGGACCAGAGTTAGTAACAATGACTACACTTGTTCATCTACACACATCACACTTAATCGCTCCTCATATTCGCCTAAATCTTGATGTTAGGCGTCTTAATAATGTATCATTGCATCATTAGGTAATATAGTAGGGAATTAAAGCCTTTTGATTTTTTCATTGTAAAAAAAAAAAAAACTTTATTGAGAACGTTTTATTTCTCAAACGTTTGAAATAAAACTCCGGAATTTTGGATAAACATTATCATTAAATAGAAAATCATGAATGCCTAATACGGTTGGTTTCAAAATGTTAACTAAGTTAAATTTAAGAAGTGAAATGTAAAAAAAAATTATAAATTAGGCAAGAACCTTAAATTTCAAAATTTTTCAATTGCCCATACCATAATCCCATAAATCGTACAGCAATACGTATTTATAATAAATTAGACGTAATAATAGAATTGTTGACTACAGTTATATATATGTCAAGTAATCTTCGAGTTCGGAAACCCTTACTTTCTTTTACATATTTTAGTTTTATCGGTTTTGAGAATTTGTCGTAAACTGGACCACGAGCTTAGATTTTTTTTTATTATATTTCTGCTTTAAAGCAGTCCTTGGCAGTTCCTTAGTAGTTTGTCATTATTATATGTGTACTATAAAAAATAACCTTAAAATATTTAATTTGATTAAAGAAGTGTATTTATTTTACTTTATTTTTTTATTTATGGCTGGTGAGAAAAGCCATAACAAATAATTAAACAGTTTTGTTTTTTAACCAGATAACTATACCATACCATGTTGACACGTAAAGCATATTATTTCTTTACGTTTTTGAGACATGGTTTTGTGTATAAGACCAATTATAGAGGTGTATAAGACTAAAACAACATATTTTCTTATGGTTATAAAACCACTTTGGTTGATATTATGATTTGTTTATTAATAATTTTACTTAATTAAGATGTTTTAGAATGTTTTTTATCAAGATATATGTCTGAATTTCATTTAATGTTTTATTAATTAATGAAACTACATTTTGAGTTTTCCAGTTTATATCACATTGTATTGTAATGTACAAAATAAATTAAGTATATTTTTATTATCTTTTTCCTATAATAATTTTAATATTATTAATGTATATATTTGTTTTTAGATTAACTGATAGTTATTAGTAAATTCCTTAAAACCAGAATCAACTAAAAATAACGGTTTAAAATTAAAATGCAATACAGTTTTTCTATTTTTATTATTATTATATTTTACAAACATTAAACATGAGATCAAATACGGCATTTTTCCAGTGTAAATTTGAATATGCACCAAATATGTAAACTATTATTCCGTGCTTTATCAGGTACATTATATAAATGGTTAATAGATAGTGTTTGTTATAGTAAATATATTTATCAATATTACTCGATCTCTGCTGTAATGGTCGAAGGAAGTTTATAAAGATCTCTAGTTATTCAAATGAGTAACCACTATGCTTGCTTTTCATCAAACAAAGATCATTAAATCCAAGAATTATTTATACAAATAAGCTTTAAAATTTCTTAAATATATGTGATAGTAAATTTATTTTAATTAAATAGTAGGCTAGTTGTCTTATAATTTATTTTAATAAAAAGTGGCGAAAAGGCAGTTGATATATAAAAATCATAAAACTTTTAATGCAATGAAGTATACATTGTTAGACAAACTTGACTAGTGTACTACAATTACTAAGTATTGTATATAATATAAATAATTTATAAAAAATTGTATATAATTAATTACCAAGTATTAACTCATAGTAAGGTGTTTTATAATCTAAATATTTATCAAAGTAAGCATCCATTGACATTGGTAAGATATTGAAGCTAGCGTCTGAAAATTAAATACATTATTGTATGAATTAAATATGAAATACTAAGTTATTTTTACAAAACTAATTGTTGCAAAACCTACTTATTAAGATGATTTTTTCTTATAAGATGAAATTATAAATAATATCAACAAAATAATAAAACAGCACAGACGTATTTACGTACAATCTCAACAATGTGATCATGTCACAAGCATCCTCGTTCCTAATAAAACAGCGCAGACGTATTTACGTACATTCTCAACAATGTGATCATGTCACAAGCATCCTCGTTCCTAATAAAACAGCACAGACGTATTTACGTACATTCTCAACAATGTGATCATGTCACAAGCATCCTCGTTCCTAATAAAACAGCACAGACGTATTTACGTACATTCTGAACAATGTGATCATGTCACAAGCATCCTCGTTCCTAATAAAACAGCACAGACGTATTTACGTACATTCTCAACAATGTGATCATGTCAAAAGCATCCTCGTTCCTAATAAAACAGCACAGACATATTTACGTTCATCCTCAACAATGTGATCATGTCACAAGCTCCTCGTTCCTAATAAAACAGCACAGACATATTTACGTTCATCCTCAACAATGTGATCATGTCACAAGCATCCTCGTTCCTAATAAAACAGCACAGACGTATTTACGTACATTCTCAACAATGTGATCATGTCACAAGCATCCTCGTTCCTAATAAAACAGCACAGACATATTTACGTTCATCCTCAACAATGTGATCATGTCACAAGCATCCTCGTTCCTAATAAAACAGCACAGACGTATTTACGTACATTCTCAACAATGTGATCATGTCACAAGCATCCTCGTTCCTAATAAAACACCACAGACGTATTTACGTTCATCCTCAACAATTTGATCATGTCACAAGCATCTTCGTTCCTAATAAAACAGCACAGACGTATTTACGTACATTCTCAACAATGTGATCATGTCACAAGCATCCTCGTTCCTAATAAAACACCACAGACGTATTTACGTTCATCCTCAACAATGTGATCATGTCACAAGCATCCTCGTTCCTAATAAAACAGCACAGACGTATTTACGTTCATCCTCAACAATGTGATCATGTCATAAGCATCCTCGTTCCTAATAAAACAGCACAGACGTATTTACGTACATTCTCAACAATGTGATCATGTCACAAGCATCCTCGTTCCTAATAAAACAGCACAGACGTATTTACGTACAATTTCAACAATGTGATCATGTCACAAGCATCCTCGTTCCTAATAAAACAGCACAGACGTATTTACGTACATTCTCAACAATGTGATCATGTCACAAGCATCCTCGTTCCTAATAAAACAGCACAGACGTATTTACGTACATTCTCAACAATGTGATCATGTCACAAGCATCCTCGTTCCTAATAAAACAGCACAGACGTATTTACGTACAATTTCAACAATGTGATCATGTCACAAGCATCCTCGTTCCTAATAAAACAGCACAGACGTATTTACGTACATTCTCAACAATGTGATCATGTCACAAGCATCCTCGTTCCTAATAAAACAGCACAGACATATTTACGTTCATCCTCAACAATGTGATCATGTCACAAGCATCCTCGTTCCTAATAAAAATATATCACATAATTAAACTAAAAGGATCTTCTTCAAAACTTTCTTCTATTATACTATCGATTATACCATAATATAGTAAGTACATTACAAAACAATGACTTTAATGTGAAACCACTATAATTAGTTCAATGACTATTGTATCATTAATGTTATAACGGGATAAAATGTAATAAAACTGGAATAAAATATATAAAGGAAAACTCTGTTAGCATAAAGGACAGCATGAAAAACCAACTTAAAATTAGTGATTGATTATTTATTATTTTTTGGGCTATCGAAGTATTGTAGTTAAAACTATCTTCAATGCATATATCATATAGAGTATATTGTACTATATTTCTTTATTCATTGCCATTCTTGTGGGGACTAGATTACTACCAAATAAACTATCCAAACATAGCTTCCGTAGCATGTCGAAATGGAATAGATGTTTTCCTTTTATATGAGCACATTTTTCATTAGCTTTAATTTGAATATTTGAGGAAAAAAAGGTTATTTCATGACGTTTCATATAAATCTGTGCAACTTAATACTGGAAGTTCCACCAGGATATTGACGTATTGAGTATTAATCAGCTTGATGCATCACATCATTTCAATACTGTAGCTCGTCCGTGAACTCTCATTTAGGGTTTAACATGTAGGTAAAAATAAAATGTAGGATTACAACCGGGTTTAATGATTCTAACTACACAATATTCTAATTAGTTTACTCAAAAAAAGTAATGAAATTTATTACAAAGCATTCTAATATTCTTATATGAGACTCCAACACAACCTTTTTGGTATTTTAAGGCGAATATGAAAGGTTATATTAGTGTAGGATGAGTGTATCTGGTTACTGTTCAACTGTTCTTCAGAAAGAGATTTCAGTTGCATGTTGTAGGCTTGAATTACAAAGGCTATTTGAGTAGTATTTTTGTATTAACCTCACAAACACGAATCCATTTGAAATTCTCCTGGAATCACAAGTTTTGGACCAAAAGTTAAAAAAATAATTTTTTAATACTTAAACATTTTTTATATTAAACTTAAAATGGTAATTTATGAAAACAAATATGATATAAATTGTCTTAAGGAAAAAACAATAATAAGCAGGATATTCAACTAAAAAAGTTAGGTTATATTAAGATAAGTTATAACTCGTAAGGTTAACCGAGGCACTTGGCCAGGCGATGCGCAGTAGAATAATAGGAGTGGGGGGAACTGCCGAGTCAGTGTGTGCCACATGTTAAATAAAAATAGTTTTTTAATTAGCATAATACGTGTTGGTACATATACAGTACAAGTAAACGTCACACAACACAAATTTATTACAATATAAGCACAAAATGCACAAATATACTACAATACAAGCACAAAATGCACAAATATTATGGTGATCGATTTCGGTGAACCACGCTCACCTTCCTCAGACCAGAGGGGTTCACAAAAGAATGGAAAACGGTGTTCAACAACTCAATTTATAGGCCTATGATCACGTGACCCCATTGGCTGGAATCGTCAAGATGGCGGCTGCTGTGATATTATTGGTTAATTCCTATTATCTGTTACTTCTCTTCTTTTATTCGCTGAAAATACATTATTAAAAACTATTTCGGAATCAAAATTAACCTGTTCATTCATTAATTTATCACGATCCTTACATTTTTCTTTAAAAATAAATAACTCTTCCCAAGCATTCATGTTACGACCCTTCTTACAAAATTTTAGAATATCTACATTTTCATCTATTTTATTCAAACTGTGGGTACAATTCAGAAGGTGTTTAGCTACATTAGATCTTTCAGGTTTATTATTTTTAAAAGCAGAGACATGGTTTTTATATCTTTTGCTAAAATTTACAGTCTGACCTATGTAACACATATTACAATCATTACAGTTAATCCTATATATTCCTGAATTATTAAATTTATCTTCACTTTCAATATTCGGGTGTAAAATGTTGGACATAGTATTACAAGTCTTAAAAGCTACTGATAAATTGAATTTCTTAAATCTATTACCAACTCTTTGTGTAAACGGCCCATTGTAATGGATGGATACATACTTCTTTTGTTCTTTATCGGATTTTTCTTTTTTAAGTGTTGTTCGTCTATCGTCTCGAATTTTGTTTTCTATTTTCTTTTTTATTCTACTTCCAATTTCATCAATCATTGATGCTTTGTATCCATTTGCAATAGCTATTGATTTTATTAAATTTATTTCCTGTTTTCTATCTGCAACACTTAATGGTATTGAATACGCCCTATATAACATACTTCTGAAGCTAGCTGTTTTGTGAGACGGGGGATGGACAGAACTGTTATTTATGGTACAATTGGTTTGAGTAGGTTTCCTGAAAATTCTATATGAAAGTTTGTTATGATCACGAATTATTTTTAGATCCAAAAAGTTAATTTCATTCATATATTCAAATTCACTGGTAAAACTAAGCTTCTGGTGGTGACAATTAAGTATATTTAACATATTATCTAAGTAATTACATGATTTCTCGTTAAACAAAACCAGAATATCATCGACATAACGGGTGTAAAATATGATATCATGTTCCTTTTTTAATTTATCTAAAATGGAGTCTTCATGATACTGTAAATAAACTTCTGATAAAATGGCTGACAGTGGACTACCCATAGCTAAACCATCGTTTTGTAAGTAAAATTTGTTATTGAAACGGAAGTAATTTTGTTTCAAGATAGTTTTGAGCAGCTTTACAATTTGATTTACATACATTTTTTCATATTGTTGTTCTACAAGTTTTTCCTTAACTAAGTTAATCACTTCATCAACTGGAATATTAGTGTATAGATTACATATGTCAAATGAGGCTAACCTAGTCTTATTACACAATTTTACATGACTGACCTTATCAACAAAATCAATACTGTTCTTAACGGTATATTTATTTTCAAGGTTCAAAGCAGAAGTCAAAATATTGGACAATATCTTTGATACGTTGTAAGTAGGTGCAGATTTGAAATTTACCAGGGGCCTAATAGGTACATTAGGTTTGTGAATTTTCGGAATACCATTCATTGTGGGTGCCTTAGGATTATTCATAAAAGCTCTAAAACGAACATTATCAGTAATAACTTTTGTACAAGATTTTACAACTTTATTAATTTCATCCTGATATTTATTTGTAGGATCACCTTTTAGTTCTTGAAATTTATTTTCCTTGATAAAATCTTCAGTTTTAGTAATATAATCTTCTTTTTTCAGAATTACAATTGCGTTGCTCTTATCCGCTTTAACTGCGACTAGATCTTCATTCTGTAATTTCTGTTTTACATCTAAACAAACTTTATAATCTAAAACCTGTTTCAAATTATTAGTTTGGACCTGCATTGTTTTACATATTTTACTTACATCATATCTAATTTCGTTTCTGTTACAATCTTTCAACTGAGATACATTACATTCAATGTCTGTGGCTAAAATATCGGCTTGTTTGTTTTGATTTTTTATGAAATTATGTTTGGGTCCATAACACAATACATCATTTTCAGATTTGCTAAATTCAACATTACTCATATTAATTACCCTTTTATGAAAAACGTGACTTTCATCACTAACTAAATGGCTAGTTAGATTGTCATTAGTACTTACATTCCTTAATCTTTGCAATTTCTTATTAAGTTTATTATATTTCGATTCCATTATACGTGAAATTTCCTCATCAAGACTATCGTTCAGCAAATACCAAGCCCTACTACCATATTCTTTAACAAATTGCATATGAATGTCGTAACTCTTAAATGTCAGTTCGTCTTTTTTGCGATATAAATCTTTAATTGAGTTATTTACAAACAGTTTTTCAGCTTGTTGTTTTGTTTATTATTTTACCTACCAATCACAGTACAACCCAAACCAAAACCCACAACCCCAAAACTCCTCTCACAACCCCATATCTCAATAACAACCCCACCCACATTCCTTCTACTAAATCCAAATCTACACATCACCCAATCTCACACACAATTAACCAAATACCCCCCCCCCCCCCCCCCCCCCCCCCCCGACGACCCCCCCCCCCCCCCCCCCCCCCTCCCACGCCCCCCCCCCCCCCCCTCCCCATTCTACAAATAGTTTTTTAATTAGGCATAATACGTGTTTTACCCCACACCCCCTACCCCCTACCCTACCCCCCCCCCCCCCCCCCCCCCCAAACAACCCCCCCCCCAAACCATCCACACACCAATTCCCAACATCTACAACCATACACAGCACCAAACATGCACCTCATATAATGGTGATCGATCTCTCGCGTGACACCACGCTCACCCTTCCCTCCAGGACCGAGGATTCACAAAAGAATGGAAAACGGTGTTCAACAACTCAATTTATAGGCCTATGATCACGTGACCCCATTGGCTGGAATCGTCAAGATGGCGGCTGCTGTGATATTATTGGTTAATTCCTATTATCTGTTACTTCTCTTCTTTTATTCGCTGAAAATACATTATTAAAAACTATTTCGGAATCAAAATTAACCTGTTCATTCATTAATTTATCACGATCCTTACATTTTTCTTTAAAAATAAATAACTCTTCCCAAGCATTCATGTTACGACCCTTCTTACAAAATTTTAGAATATCTACATTTTCATCTATTTTATTCAAACTGTGGGTACAATTCAGAAGGTGTTTAGCTACATTAGATCTTTCAGGTTTATTATTTTTAAAAGCAGAGACATGGTTTTTATATCTTTTGCTAAAATTTACAGTCTGACCTATGTAACACATATTACAATCATTACAGTTAATCCTATATATTCCTGAATTATTAAATTTATCTTCACTTTCAATATTCGGGTGTAAAATGTTGGACATAGTATTACAAGTCTTAAAAGCTACTGATAAATTGAATTTTTTAAATCTATTACCAACTCTTTGTGTAAACGGCCCATTGTAATGGATGGATACATACTTCTTTTGTTCTTTATCGGATTTTTCTTTTTTAAGTGTTGTTCGTCTATCGTCTCGAATTTTGTTTTCTATTTTCTTTTTTATTCTACTTCCAATTTCATCAATCATTGATGCTTTGTATCCATTTGCAATAGCTATTGATTTTATTAAATTTATTTCCTGTTTTCTATCTGCAACACTTAATGGTATTGAATACGCCCTATATAACATACTTCTGAAGCTAGCTGTTTTGTGAGACGGGGGATGGACAGAACTGTTATTTATGGTACAATTGGTTTGAGTAGGTTTCCTGAAAATTCTATATGAAAGTTTGTTATGATCACGAATTATTTTTAGATCCAAAAAGTTAATTTCATTCATATATTCAAATTCACTGGTAAAACTAAGCTTCTGGTGGTGACAATTAAGTATATTTAACATATTATCTAAGTAATTACATGATTTCTCGTTAAACAAAACCAGAATATCATCGACATAACGGGTGTAAAATATGATATCATGTTCCTTTTTTAATTTATCTAAAATGGAGTCTTCATGATACTGTAAATAAACTTCTGATAAAATGGCTGACAGTGGACTACCCATAGCTAAACCATCGTTTTGTAAGTAAAATTTGTTATTGAAACGGAAGTAATTTTGTTTCAAGATAGTTTTGAGCAGCTTTACAATTTGATTTACATACATTTTTTCATATTGTTGTTCTACAAGTTTTTCCTTAACTAAGTTAATCACTTCATCAACTGGAATATTAGTGTATAGATTACATATGTCAAATGAGGCTAACCTAGTCTTATTACACAATTTTACATGACTGACCTTATCAACAAAATCAATACTGTTCTTAACGGTATATTTATTTTCAAGGTTCAAAGCAGAAGTCAAAATATTGGACAATATCTTTGATACGTTGTAAGTAGGTGCAGATTTGAAATTTACCAGGGGCCTAATAGGTACATTAGGTTTGTGAATTTTCGGAATACCATTCATTGTGGGTGCCTTAGGATTATTCATAAAAGCTCTAAAACGAACATTATCAGTAATAACTTTTGTACAAGATTTTACAACTTTATTAATTTCATCCTGATATTTATTTGTAGGATCACCTTTTAGTTCTTGAAATTTATTTTCCTTGATAAAATCTTCAGTTTTAGTAATATAATCTTCTTTTTTCAGAATTACAATTGCGTTGCTCTTATCCGCTTTAACTGCGACTAGATCTTCATTCTGTAATTTCTGTTTTACATCTAAACAAACTTTATAATCTAAAACCTGTTTCAAATTATTAGTTTGGACCTGCATTGTTTTACATATTTTACTTACATCATATCTAATTTCGTTTCTGTTACAATCTTTCAACTGAGATACATTACATTCAATGTCTGTGGCTAAAATATCGGCTTGTTTGTTTTGATTTTTTATGAAATTATGTTTGGGTCCATAACACAATACATCATTTTCAGATTTGCTAAATTCAACATTACTCATATTAATTACCCTTTTATGAAAAACGTGACTTTCATCACTAACTAAATGGCTAGTTAGATTGTCATTAGTACTTACATTCCTTAATCTTTGCAATTTCTTATTAAGTTTATTATATTTCGATTCCATTATACGTGAAATTTCCTCATCAAGACTATCGTTCAGCAAATACCAAGCCCTACTACCATATTCTTTAACAAATTGCATATGAATGTCGTAACTCTTAAATGTCAGTTCGTCTTTTTTGCGATATAAATCTTTAATTGAGTTATTTACAAACAGTTTTTCAGCTTGTTGTTTTGTTTTCCTACCAACCACAGTATTACATTTAATTTTCACATTAACATATTTAGGTATTAAACCATGCTGCAAGCATTGCTTATTAAAATAAATATCGGCAAGAGTAGTGTGAACTTTGATTCTAACATTCCTGTAAATCATTGCTAAATTTGCCTGACTGGCATTTACAAATAGTTTTTTAATTAGCATAATACGTGTTGGTACATATACAGTACAAGTAAACGTCACACAACACAAATTTATTACAATATAAGCACAAAATGCACAAATATACTACAATACAAGCACAAAATGCACAAATATTATGGTGATCGATTTCGGTGAACCACGCTCACCTTCCTCAGACCAGAGGGGTTCACAAAAGAATGGAAAACGGTGTTCAACAACTCAATTTATAGGCCTATGATCACGTGACCCCATTGGCTGGAATCGTCAAGATGGCGGCTGCTGTGATATTATTGGTTAATTCCTATTATCTGTTACTTCTCTTCTTTTATTCGCTGAAAATACATTATTAAAAACTATTTCGGAATCAAAATTAACCTGTTCATTCATTAATTTATCACGATCCTTACATTTTTCTTTAAAAATAAATAACTCTTCCCAAGCATTCATGTTACGACCCTTCTTACAAAATTTTAGAATATCTACATTTTCATCTATTTTATTCAAACTGTGGGTACAATTCAGAAGGTGTTTAGCTACATTAGATCTTTCAGGTTTATTATTTTTAAAAGCAGAGACATGGTTTTTATATCTTTTGCTAAAATTTACAGTCTGACCTATGTAACACATATTACAATCATTACAGTTAATCCTATATATTCCTGAATTATTAAATTTATCTTCACTTTCAATATTCGGGTGTAAAATGTTGGACATAGTATTACAAGTCTTAAAAGCTACTGATAAATTGAATTTCTTAAATCTATTACCAACTCTTTGTGTAAACGGCCCATTGTAATGGATGGATACATACTTCTTTTGTTCTTTATCGGATTTTTCTTTTTTAAGTGTTGTTCGTCTATCGTCTCGAATTTTGTTTTCTATTTTCTTTTTTATTCTACTTCCAATTTCATCAATCATTGATGCTTTGTATCCATTTGCAATAGCTATTGATTTTATTAAATTTATTTCCTGTTTTCTATCTGCAACACTTAATGGTATTGAATACGCCCTATATAACATACTTCTGAAGCTAGCTGTTTTGTGAGACGGGGGATGGACAGAACTGTTATTTATGGTACAATTGGTTTGAGTAGGTTTCCTGAAAATTCTATATGAAAGTTTGTTATGATCACGAATTATTTTTAGATCCAAAAAGTTAATTTCATTCATATATTCAAATTCACTGGTAAAACTAAGCTTCTGGTGGTGACAATTAAGTATATTTAACATATTATCTAAGTCATTACATGATTTCTCGTTAAACAAAACCAGAATATCATCGACATAACGGGTGTAAAATATGATATCATGTTCCTTTTTTAATTTATCTATTTTTAATTTTTTTTTATTATGTCGATGATATTCTGGTTTTGTTTAACGAGAAATCATGTAATGACTTAGATAATATGTTAAATATACTTAATTGTCACCACCAGAAGCTTAGTTTTACCAGTGAATTTGAATATATGAATGAAATTAACTTTTTGGATCTAAAAATAATTCGTGATCATAACAAACTTTCATATAGAATTTTCAGGAAACCTACTCAAACCAATTGTACCATAAATAACAGTTCTGTCCATCCCCCGTCTCACAAAACAGCTAGCTTCAGAAGTATGTTATATAGGGCGTATTCAATACCATTAAGTGTTGCAGATAGAAAACAGGAAATAAATTTAATAAAATCAATAGCTATTGCAAATGGATACAAAGCATCAATGATTGATGAAATTGGAAGTAGAATAAAAAAGAAAATAGAAAACAAAATTCGAGACGATAGACGAACAACACTTAAAAAAGAAAAATCCGATAAAGAACAAAAGAAGTATGTATCCATCCATTACAATGGGCCGTTTACACAAAGAGTTGGTAATAGATTTAAAAAATTCAATTTATCAGTAGCTTTTAAGACTTGTAATACTATGTCCAACATTTTACACCCGAATATTGAAAGTGAAGATAAATTTAATAATTCAGGAATATATAGGATTAACTGTAATGATTGTAATATGTGTTACATAGGTCAGACTGTAAATTTTAGCAAAAGATATAAAAACCATGTCTCTGCTTTTAAAAATAATAAACCTGAAAGATCTAATGTAGCTAAACACCTTCTGAATTGTACCCACAGTTTGAATAAAATAGATGAAAATGTAGATATTCTAAAATTTTGTAAGAAGGGTCGTAACATGAATGCTTGGGAAGAGTTATTTATTTTTAAAGAAAAATGTAAGGATCGTGATAAATTAATGAATGAACAGGTTAATTTTGATTCCGAAATAGTTTTTAATAATGTATTTTCAGCGAATAAAAGAAGAGAAGTAACAGATAATAGGAATTAACCAATAATATCACAGCAGCCGCCATCTTGACGATTCCAGCCAATGGGGTCACGTGATCATAGGCCTATAAATTGAGTTGTTGAACACCGTTTTCCATTCTTTTGTGAACCCCTCTGGTCTGAGGAAGGTGAGCGTGGTTCACCGAAATCGATCACCATAATATTTGTGCATTTTGTGCTTGTATTGTAGTATATTTGTGCATTTTGTGCTTATATTGTAATAAATTTGTGTTGTGTGACGTTTACTTGTACTGTATATGTACCAACACGTATTATGCTAATTAAAAAACTATTTGTAAATGCCAGTCAGGCAAATTTAGCAATGATTTACAGGAATGTTAGAATCAAAGTTCACACTACTCTTGCCGATATTTATTTTAATAAGCAATGCTTGCAGCATGGTTTAATACCTAAATATGTTAATGTGAAAATTAAATGTAATACTGTGGTTGGTAGGAAAACAAAACAACAAGCTGAAAAACTGTTTGTAAATAACTCAATTAAAGATTTATATCGCAAAAAAGACGAACTGACATTTAAGAGTTACGACATTCATATGCAATTTGTTAAAGAATATGGTAGTAGGGCTTGGTATTTGCTGAACGATAGTCTTGATGAGGAAATTTCACGTATAATGGAATCGAAATATAATAAACTTAATAAGAAATTGCAAAGATTAAGGAATGTAAGTACTAATGACAATCTAACTAGCCATTTAGTTAGTGATGAAAGTCACGTTTTTCATAAAAAGGGTAATTAATATGAGTAATGTTGAATTTAGCAAATCTGAAAATGATGTAATGTGTTATGGACCCAAACATAATTTCATAAAAAATCAAAACAAACAAGCCGATATTTTAGCCACAGACATTGAATGTAATGTATCTCAGTTGAAAGATTGTAACAGAAACGAAATTAGATATGATGTAAGTAAAATATGTAAAACAATGCAGGTCCAAACTAATAATTGAAACAGGTTTTAGATTATAAAGTTTGTTTAGATGTAAAACAGAAATTACAGAATGAAGATCTAGTCGCAGTTTAAAGCGGGATAAGAGCAACCGCAAATGTAATTCTGAAAAAGAAGATTATATTACTAAAACTGAAGATTTTATCAAGGAAAATAAATTTCAAGAACTAAAAGGTGATCCTACAAATAAATATCAGGATGAAATTAATAAAGTTGTAAAATCTTTGTACAAAAGTTATTACTGATAATGTTCGTTTTAGAGCTTTTATGAATAATCCTAAGGCACCCACAATGAATGGTATTCCGAAAATTCACAAACCTAATGTTACCTATTAGGCCCCTGGTAAATTTCAAATCTGCACCTACTTACAACGTATCAAAGATATTGTCCAATATTTGACTTCTGCTTTGAACCTTGAAAATAAATATACCGTTAAGAACAGTATTGATTTTGTTGATAAGGTCAGTCATGTAAAATTGTGTAATAAGACAAGGTTAGCCTCATTTGACATATGTAATCTATACACTAATATTCCAGTTGATGAAGTGATTAACTTAGTTAAGGAAAAACTTGTAGAACAACAATATGAAAAAATGTATGTAAATCAAATTGTAAAGCTGCTCAAAACTATCTTTGAAACAAAATTACTTCCGTTTCAATAACAAATTTTACTTACAAAACGATGGTTTAGCTATGGGTAGTCCACTGTCAGCCATTTTATCAGAAGTTTATTTACAGTATCATGAAGACTCCATTTTAGATAAATTAAAAAAGGAACATGATATCATAATTTTACACCCGTTATGTCGATGATATCTGGTTTTGTTTAACGAGAAATCATGTAATTACTTAGATAATATGTTAAATATACTTAATTGTCACCACCAGAAGCTTAGTTTTACCAGTGAATTTGAATATATGAATGAAATTACTTTTGGTAAATTGTGATCAAAATATATAGAATTTCCCACAAACAACTCAACCTCCCCCCCCCCACCCTCCCCAACACTTGTACCATAAATAACAGTTCCTGTCCATCCCCCGTCTCACAAAACAGCTAGCTTCAGAAGTATGTTTTATAGGGCGTATTCCAATACCCTATTAAGTGTTGCAGATAGAAGAAACAGGAAATAAATTTAATAAAATCAATAGCTATTGCAAATGGATACAAAGCATCAATGATTGATGAAATTGGAAGTAGAATAAAAAAGAAAATAGAAAACAAAATTCGAGACGATAGACGAACAACACTTAAAAAAGAAAAATCCGATAAAGAACAAAAGAAGTATGTATCCATCCATTACAATGGGCCGTTTACACAAAGAGTTGGTAATAGATTTAAGAAATTCAATTTATCAGTAGCTTTTAAGACTTGTAATACTATGTCCAACATTTTACACCCGAATATTGAAAGTGAAGATAAATTTAATAATTCAGGAATATATAGGATTAACTGTAATGATTGTAATATGTGTTACATAGGTCAGACTGTAAATTTTAGCAAAAGATATAAAAACCATGTCTCTGCTTTTAAAAATAATAAACCTGAAAGATCTAATGTAGCTAAACACCTTCTGAATTGTACCCACAGTTTGAATAAAATAGATGAAAATGTAGATATTCTAAAATTTTGTAAGAAGGGTCGTAACATGAATGCTTGGGAAGAGTTATTTATTTTTAAAGAAAAATGTAAGGATCGTGATAAATTAATGAATGAACAGGTTAATTTTGATTCCGAAATAGTTTTTTAATAATGTATTTTCAGCGAATAAAAGAAGAGAAGTAACAGATAATAGGAATTAACCAATAATATCACAGCAGCCGCCATCTTGACGATTCCAGCCAATGGGGTCACGTGATCATAGGCCTATAAATTGAGTTGTTGAACACCGTTTTCCATTCTTTTGTGAATCCCTCTGGTCTGAGGAAGGTGAGCGTGGTTCACCGAAATCGATCACCATAATATTTGTGCATTTTGTGCTTGTATTGTAGTATATTTGTGCATTTTGTGCTTATATTGTAATAAATTTGTGTTGTGTGACGTTTACTTGTACTGTAAATAAAAATAGAAAATATAACCATCTGAAATTTAAATTGTCATTTCCTGCCTGATTTAACCTAGTTAGTGTTAATAGATCAATAATAAATAATTGTGACACCTATTGTTCATTAATAAATAAATGACACGTTTAACTTGTTTTTTATATTTGTATAGATCTATTGATATATCATAATTTGATTTATTGAATTACAAGCAAAATTTTACAAAGACAGCATATGTTGTTTTTATTTTAGCTATAAGAGGTTCACAAATTAAAGAGATATGTAATGATCGATGTTTTTGATTGGTCCTCTAGTTTTAATAAATGTATCTCT
>JAQJVL010009030.1:0-17499 GCA_035578905.1 Stictocephala bisonia
GACACAAGAGTTAAGCTTATTACAAAGTTTGTCCACATGAGGCTTCCAAGAAAGCCTATTGTCCAGGATGAGACCTAAATATTTTGTTGTGTCTCATAATAACAGGCTGGGTTATTGATCCGCCGGTACGTCAAGGCCTATTGGAGTATATATACCAAACGCAGGTACGGTGGTATTGACCCACCCACCCACCCGTACACGTGCAGTGGTATTGACCAACCTGCCCACCCGTACACGTGCAGTGGTATTGAACAACCTGCCCACCCGTACACGAACAGTGGTATTGACCCACCCGCCCACCCATATACGTACAGTAGTATTGACCCACCCACCCATTCATATACATACAGCCCACCCATGAACGTATAGTGGTACTGACCCACCCGCCCACCCATGCACGTATAGTGGTACTGACCCACCCGCCGACCCATGAACGTATAGTGGTACTGACCCACCCGCCCACCCATTAACGTATAGTGGTACTTTTAATTATAAAAGAGTGAATACATGTCTGTCTGTGTGTATGTTATCATCAGCCGTTAAATAAAATAAACATTTGAAATAGGCTTAGTAATAACATTGTTTTATTTTTTCAATTATTATACTATAAAACAAGTGCAGTGAGTGAGCTACTGTAAATGAATTAAATAATATGATTTTAGTTAATACAGTTTAATTACTAATATTTAAAGTCAAAAGTTACACGCCGAGGCCGAAAGCTGAGGTGTCACGAGGGTAGAGAGTGACGGGTTGGCAGGCAAAGCGTGCAAGATTGTCCCCTAGTCTGTAATTTTTTAAAAATATTTTACTAGTTTGGTGGCTGAACTATGAAGATCATACATATATATACTTACCAAAGAGTGTAAACCAAACCTTTTATTTCCCATCATAATAATTGTATATTATACACAAAATATCAAAGGTGCATAATATACTTTAGCAACTTTTTTTAAACAGCTAGTATTTTTGTCTAAATATATTACCTTTAGCATGGAAGGCAATTGCAATATTAAATTCTTTTTAAAAAATGTTAAAGGAATAATTGTTAGTAAATTAGATATACACATAGGGATTTTAAACCAGATTCACCAGAAAATATAGAAATTAGATAATTACCAACTCTCTCATTAATTATTTCCCTACTTCAATTATTTATATTACAGTAGGGTCCGAACCCACGGATGTCTGAATCACAAACCCGAACGACCTTCCCGGCCACTTGCAAACAGCTCTTTTCGTTGCACGTCTCAACTTGTTAGTTTTTTATAAGGATAGTAACAGTGTCAGAACTGTTGTTCTAATAATCATCAGAATATCAAATGAACGTAAATACACAACTTTAAAATTACAGATTACTTTAATAATTAAGTAAAATTTGTATAGTTTTAATTGTTTGATTTTTACTTGATGTATGTAAACGATTTTAAAAGATATAAACATTTTTCTTATAATTGAACTCAGCAGTTTTAACAAATAGGCTACGTATGTAAATAGTTGGATTTTTTTCATTACTGAACTTGTTATTATGTTTATAATATTTTATAGTTTAGTATTTTTTCCATTAAATTGTGATTTTTTTGGAATAATTAGCTTTGTTTTCTCAAACATAATAATCCGAACAGGCACTTGCAAACAAATATTCAGATTACCGCGATCATACTGTATGTAGAATTTTACTTGCTGTAAGCCTTACAACATTATATTATTATGTTCTAGGCTGATAAAGAATTTTATTTCAAACATTAAAACAGTATAAAACAAATATTTGATTTCATGTTAAGTTTAATAATATTGTCAAAACGATATATCCTACCAGTATCAGTTTGACATAGTTTTTATACACAGCACCAAGAATTAGATCTTAAATATAAAATTTCCCAAAATATTAGTCTGTAGATTATGAATAAATGGATTAATCTAAAGATACAAAATTATATAACATGAGTGACAACAACTTTATTTTCTTTGAATATTATCAAGTTTTTTTAGCAATAATTATTATATCATTTGAAAGGATCAACACAAGAATCAATAAATAACTGAGAATAACTATTACTTTGACGCCAATTTACAAAAATATTATCATTTTACAAAGCACAAGCGTTATCTTCTGTTACTTTTCAATCACATATACTATTTTATGTAAGAGCATTGATTAAAACTATAGAATATACAAGTTATGAGAAATAAAAAAAATATCAACAACTTTAAAGTTCATCAACATGAGTTCTGGGCCTGGGTTTTTGAATTTTAGCTTTGGTTTGGAGGTCAAGGTTTGAATTCCGAAACTCTTTAATTGGTAAATCTTCCCAAAAGTGACGGTTAGCAAGATCTTTTGACACCATTTTGAAATCTTTATGGGATGATATAAACATATATGTTAAATTACTTCCACTGTAAAACGCCTCAGATACAACTCTACCCCACGCTGATCGCGGTTTTAATTTTGGCATACCTTGCCAAAGAAAAGTGTTGAATGAATAAACCGTTGTATTCATCATAAGTTTGTCTTGGCTTGAAGTTAAAGGAAACTTTCCATCTCTTGATTTGAGCCAATATATCAAATCATCCCCATGACTTACACCTAGATTTTCGCTGCAGTTGCAAAGAGTTTCAGATAAGCTGTGCATTCCTCTATAAGCAAATTTGTAAAAATATACAGGGGAGGGAGCGACTGCAGACTGCAAAAGAGCTGCTTGTTCTGCTCCTAAAACAAATAGCCGATCTCCAATCATTTTGATTAGTTCCTCTTTCCAGTACTTTGAGATCTTATTATTGCCTAGATAAAACTGTCTGATAGAATCACTTACGTTATCCAGTAAATCTGGTGATACACTATGTTTATAATATAGAAGGTGAGGAGCAATTTCATGCCAATGTTCATTCAGTTCGTCTAGAAGCTGTTCATCATTGACGAACCTTGCCCCTGGATAAAGCCCCTCCGTATCAGTAATACCAGCCAACCATTTAGCATTAGTCACTTCCCCATCCATGAGAATATCGTAAGGTTTTCTATTCAAAAACCCACCTTTGTTAGTTTTCTCAACAACAGGACCAAAGTGAGAAAAAGGTTGATAATACCAAGGTAAGAAGAGTTTTTCAACTTGAAAAAGTATATCTTTAGCTGGTAATTTCTGCAAACACGCCAGTAAGTGCTTGGAATCGTCTGTAGGACAACCAAAAGACTCAGCTAAAGTTTGTGCTTTTGAGTGAGCATTTTCTGTTATCACCCAAGGGCAAAGAGCTGAGCCACTTAAGGAAATGCCTTGCCTAAACAAACCTTTAGACCAAGGAGAGAAGTAATGCAAGTGGACACTGGCAGCCCCTGCAGACCAACCTGCTATGGTGATTTTTTGTATGTCCCCACCAAATTCTTCAATATTATTTTGAATCCATTTCAGAGCTAAGACCTGGTCCTTCAAACCAGCATTTCCAGGGACTGTCCCATCTTCTGTAGATAAAAATCCAAAAGGACCAAGCCTATAATTGAAAGAAACGAATATTACATCGAACTGCTCTAAAATGTATTCTGGAGTGAACTCGTCACCTCCACCATGCTTAAACGCCCCTCCATGAATGAAAAACAAAGTGTCAAGTTCAATAACAGGTTTCCTAACGTAGAAAACTCCTTTATTAATCTCATCTTCAACAGAATTTGGTATTCTAGGGGAAAAAATGTTCAGATACAAACAATCCTCATCGCCGATAACGGATCCACCAGTTCCATGTTCGGTATTTACAAATTGAATACACCTAGAGCTATAGTTGTGTGCAAGTCTAACTTCGCTCCAATGGTCAATTCCTTGAGGTTTTTTGAACCTGTTTTTTCCCAATGGAGGTTCTGCATAAGGTATACCCAAAAATGCTTGATATTTTTTCCCATTGGGCGTTTTTAACTCAATTCCATTCACTAATCCACTCGTTGTTCTTACTGTCAATGACTCTACAAAGTATCTAAGATTAACGAGTAAGAAGAAAGTAATCAATAACATTTCAATAACCACTTGATCAATTCAGTTTCCTTTTAAAATAAAACTTTTATTTGCTATAAACTGGTCAGTTTTTTATGTAAACTAATAAAGAATTTTAAATTTGACAGTTAAGTAATGTTTTTATTGAATAAATCAGCTGATAAATTGCTGATAAATTCCCTTGTCATATGCATTGAAATACTTGATTTGTACAGTTTATTGTTGATCAAACCCATTGAAAAATCTTTTATTATATAGAGGATTTAAAACTAAAATAAAGTCCTTATACTATACAACTCTTTGATTATATTATTCCTTACAAATCTGTGTATGTATAACACGAGCCCTGTGAGTGATAGGGTTGACATGCAAAATATGCAGGGATGTCCCCTAGTCAAGGAGAAAACCAATACTAAAACATGTATTGTTTTGAAGGAAGTTCTCGTAGATTGTAGATTTCTTTGTTTTGTTAGCTAATAAAATATGCGTCGATCAAATTCACTTCTCTCCTTCAAATTGAAGAAAATCATTTTCATTTAGAAAACACTTTTAAATCTCTTGTGTTTAGGCCTACCACAGGAAAGATAGACAATTAACTGTATCTTTTTTTAGTTAAAAAGTACAGACATTTTTAATTTTGCCAAACTTTCATAATGATTTACTATCTCACATATTATATTATAGATAATTGGATGATTTAAATAGGGTATGATGCAATCACGCAAATAGCGTGATTACAGTTTTGTGTATTTGTAGTTATTTCAATTTTATATTCATACAGAGAAATAGAAAATTTGTGATACATTTTGAGACTTGGCATGCATGCTGACTTTTCCAATGATGAAACTGTAAAAAAGCAATTAAGTTATTTTTTTGAAAAAAGCACCCACACACACACACACAGTGGTATTGGCCCACCTATACATTAACCCATCCAAACAGGTAAGGTGATATTGACCCACTCACCCACATATACACATAAAGTAGTATTGACTCATCCAAGCAAGTAAGGTGGTTTTAACCCAATCACCCACCTATACACATAAAGTGGTATTGACTCATCCAAGCAGGTAAGGTGGTATTGACTCATCCATGCAGGTAAGGTGGTATTGACTCATCCATGCAGGTAAGGTGGTATTGACCCTAAACACATAAGGTGGTATTGACTCATCCATGCAGGTAAGGTGGTATTGACTCATCCATGCAGGTAAGGTGGTATTGACTCATCCATGCAGGTAAGGTGGTATTGACCCTAAACACATAAGGTGGTATTGACTCATCCATGCAGGTAAGGTGGTATTGACCCACCCACCCACCTATACACATAAGTGGTATTCTTGACTCATCCATGCAGGTAAGGTGGTATTGACTCATCCATGCAGGTAAGGTGGTATTGACCCACTCACCCACCTATACACATAAGTGGTATTCTTGACTCATCCATGCAGGTATGATGGTATTGACTCATCCATGCAGATAAGGTGGTATTGATAAGGTATATTACTTTACTGATTACAATAGTTTCAAGTTAATTGAAGATATAGAAAATCAGTTATTTTTCCTTGAATGTTGATCCACTAACATAAAACACAAATCTTTATACTTATTCTGTGGACTTCTGAAGATGCAATGTGTATAATCGAGTGATTTAGGATAAGGTACCAACTGCTTATCTCTGATTGAATTGGATCCTTAAAGCTGTCTTATCTACACTTAGTACTTCTAAGACAACTGGACTCTTCAGTAAATAGTTTGACCGATCTGAATACCACCCACAATCCAGACTCTAGCCGCATGCCACAGTTACTTTGTGTCAGTTAACTTAGACTCTGCCTGCTAGAGCCAGCCCCCTAAAGACAGCATATATTTGAAAAATAATTAAATTTTTTTTAAATTATCACAGTGCTAACTGTACATAAAAATATTCCTTCTCATCCAGTGTTTGGGTTCACTAGTTGCCTTGATTAAATTGTTACTCACAAATAGACACCTCATGTAATAGGAATATTTGTGCTTGTAATTTGGTTAGTTAGTGAGGACTGCCACTACAGCTGATTTAAACTGCAATACATTTACATTGGATTACACTAGCGTTCCACAATGAACCACAAAAATAGCTGATAATTAGAGACTCAAAATGTAATATTGGATGAGAAATCTATCTGTGCACTTGTAAAATGAATGCTCGTTATACTGTATGTTCTGGTAAGCCCTCCAACCCCAGAGAAAACATTTACTTTTCTTATTTATATCGATTTACTACGTGCAGATTACAGTTGCTAGGAAACATAATAGTACATTATTGGTAATGAAATGATAGAAAAATCATATTTTCACCTGTCACAAGTATGACAAGAATAGCTAACAGCCTTTGCTTCCCTAAGGGATGGTTCTCTACACTTGTTTACCCTTTCCTCTGTGGTTCTCTTTATACCATCACATCAATGTAAAAGCTCAACCCACTGCAGTTCCTCTACATAACAGATCTTGTAGTCCTGAAACCCCTATAAGTCAACCCCTAAGGAGTGCAAAGTAGGTAGTAGGTGCAATCATGTCAGAATTAGTAGAAATTACCTTTCAACATTTTACAATGAAAACCAAATTAGCCAAGCTTTTGTGTTGTGTTTATGTTTTTTGCTTCTACCTCTTAGGAATAGAATTTCAAGGAATCCCTTCTTAGTGGGTCTCTATTATACAAAAAATAACTCCCCTAAAAATGTAATCACAATCTGTTCAATGGTTCCAGAGACTTTGTGATGAGTGAGAACATTGTTTTTGGATTATATATACTAAGATAAATCTGTGCTGAAAAACATAAGTCTCAGAAAAGATGACTATGGAATTTACAACGGATGAACAGCATTTTATACCATTGGTTAGAGGTTCTTCCTCTCCTGGTAGCGAGTAACATGCTCGTGAGTCCAAAAACTTCTAACCAATGGTCGCTAAGACATCAATTATTACACATGATTGCAGTTTTCCGCATGACACAAGTCTACGGGTTACTCTGCGTTAACAAAAGTAAACCGCCCCTTGTAGGTACTGCTAAGGTGTCAACTGACAACAGTTGGTTGCTATGCATTAGGCCACACTGAAAGGATGTTGGTACGTGGACCAGATGGTCTCCATGTGTGCTGTTTCGATGTTGTTTTTATCTCATCAGGTGTAAATAGGTGAGAGTTTCCTACTCACCATTACACTACAGCGAACTGAGTTGATGTCATATAATTGTCTTCATTTTCTTGAAGTAATTATTGACATACAGTTCCATTAGAGTGGATGACGGAGAATAAACTCAACATTCTTAAACTTACTCCACTACTAAGATCTTCGGACTAACAACTAGTCCATCTCGATTCAAACAAAGGGTTTCTAACTTTTGTTTTGATTTATTGAGTCCAGCTGTCATTAAACAAATTCAATATTCCAGCTGTTGATGTTTTATACTCTAATTAACAAGGCACAAGGCCAAACCATTATGAAGCTGGTGTTTACCTGAACAAACCAGTGTTAACACATGGGTAACTTTGCATTTAGTAGAGTAAACTCCCCAGACGGAATCAAGTTCATTGAAAATACAATCGACCAAAACAACGAAATAGACAATCCTTACACAAAAAATATAGTGTACAGAGAAGTTTTAACACAATAATATACCTGATTAATCTGTATATATGATGATGAGTTTTACAAAACTATAAATAATTAAATACTTAACAACAACATTTAAATTGTATTTATAGAAGGGCTTTTGTCCCAACAAGCCACTAGTATTTTTAATTATATTGTATACCTTATTTATTTATTCATAAGACGCCGATCGTCAAGATATGGACGAATATGGATTTCGAATGAGTGTTTAGTACATAGACCGTATATATTTTTATTATATTGTTTGAAATGATAATCGATATAAATTAAATAGTGTTACTATTTTGTGCTTCTGATCAACAATTAAATCCTAAATACAACATTTGGATCCCTTTGAGCTAACTTGCCAGTGTAACTGGTTATCCGTGTTCATAAAATTTATGTGGTTGACAATTACCCTTTTAATGGAAAAGACCATAACTGGTTAAATTAAGATAGTCAAACATTTTCGCTTAATGCGTAGTATTACATCAATGCTGTTAGATTAAATAACCAAATTGTTTACCTTTAGTTGCTGACAAAAACCCAACAGATATTTTTCATGTTGTGCTATCCATCAGAACTTGTCAAGATGGCTACAAATACCAAATTACATCAAATCTTTTGTAAAATGTTGCATTTGGTAAGAGTGGAATGAATTTATTCTTATTCTAGATGTTAGAACGATTATATCGCATTGTTTAAAGCATTAAAAGGACTACTCTTTCCTTCTCTGACAAGGGTTATCATCTCTTTGAATTTTTGTGGTTTACACAATTTTTTCTTTTAGGCAGCCCTAAAAGAACTAGGATGGAACAAATCTAGATAACTTGCAGGCAATTCTATTATTCTCTTTCTACTAATCCACTTTTGAGGAAAGAAATTATGAAAAAACTGTTTTAAATCCATTCCATAATGCGGAAGAGTTTCTTCTTGTTTAAACCAAACCTTTTTTAAGTTATCACTGGAAACACACTGAATTACAGAAATTATCTGGTTCTACAGCATGGCTAAATACAGTTCCGTTTTAAGTTCTCTAGATAAAATTTATTCTAACACATGCCTCACCACAACACCTATCTTAGGACATTTTATGATGTAACTTCTCTGGATGCTGTTGAAGTTTTTCAAACAAAGCTCCAGTAGTTGTAGTTATGCCGGTTTACATGTCTCATTGAGAAAAAAGTGAAATCAGTGAATACAATGTTTGCTACACATTTTAGCAACCTGAAGGGATAATATTTGAACATTTTTTTAATATAACAGCATTGATGAGTGTTTTGAAGTAAGATAAATAAAAAGCTTTGACTGTCTCATTTTAACTTAGGTACCTACTAAATTTTTGGCATTTCACAAACTAAGTGCTTACAAAACTTTGAATGTCTGCCATTTTTATCAGTCTAGTAGTTGAGCACTAGCGACAGTCCCATGTAAATATATTGCAGTTTAAATCAGCAGTAGGCCTCACCAATTACTGGCATATAAATTCATATTACATGAGATATTTATTGATAATAAAGTATGATCAAAGGTATAATGTATGAACACATCTATTAAAATATATCTATCGTATGGTTTGTTGTCACCTATAATTTATTAATTTAAAAAAAGCTGTGATATATATTTGGATCAATATTAAAAAATCATGTTGTATATAATAAAAACAAAATAAAATGTGATCTGTCACAAAGCTAAATCCAGTCCATCAGCCTCTCTGATTATGTTTATGCTGGCTAATCCCTCCGTAAAACAGCAAAGGACACTCTGTAATCAGTCTCTCTCTCTCTCTCTCTCTCTCTCTCTCTCTCTTTCTCTCTCTTTATATCTCTCTCTCTCTCTCTACTCACTTGAAGAAAATGCCAGTGGTGTTCAAAATTTGTGAGATTGTGTTTATTTTGAGTTTGTGACTACTACTCTGATGTTAGTGAACTTGTCTTTTAAGGTAAGTTTGCTGATGTCCTATCTCTCTAATATACTAATTCCTGGCCTAGTGCCCATTAATCTAACCTAAAATCTGTAATTAGTGATCCATTGTTTGGATAGACTCCCTACAATCATTTGACTGATCTAGTATCAATCCCCATTTATACTTCCAGTAGATACATCTGCCCACTTCAGTTTGGAACCAATTCATCTGTGTCCATTCACTACGAGGGAAGTTCATCCCAACTTCAGATATTGACAGATCGTTAACAAGGAACATATTTTGCCCATAAAAACTGTTCCATGCTGGCCCAGCTAGTATTGGGTGAGAAGTTTGAAATGCTCAACCTAAAAGCAGTACATAGATGTGGTTGTTGAAATTTTAAGCAACCGTTCTGACGTGGTAGATCCTGTGTAATGGGCAGATGCGGAGGGAATTCATGATCTTTTTTAATTCTTTAAGTATTGCCTACTGACTTCTGACCTCTGGAGGAGCTATATTGCACAGTACCAGGAGCCAAGGGAGTGGAAGTTGTCATGAGAGTGCCACTATTAACCCTATTAAGTAGGACATCAATCGCTTTAATGTTTACATTATTTAGCCATACGGGAGCACTGTATTCAGCAGCTGAATAGACCAAAGACAAAGCAGTTGTATGCAGGATGTGTGTGTTGGCTCCCTTAATTGTTCTAGCAATATGATGTAATACATTTACCCTGGTTTTGATTTTAGCTGCTGTTTTTTGAAGATGACTCTAAAAATTCTATAATCGATCTAACCTTAATAATAGGTACTGTGGATGATCATCATAATGGATTTTTACACAATTGGAAAGATGCTCAATTTTCGATTAGCAGGTCCGTTACATAGATGGAAGCAGGCTACTTTGGTTTTTGATAGGTTATGATTTAGCTTCCAGGTTCTAAAATAATCTTCGAGGGCTGCAAGGTCGTTGTGAGTGTTTCGTCAGTAGCTGTAAAGTCCTTGTGTTGGTAAAGTAAAGCAATATCATCTGTACATATACATTTTCTATACTTTGTGATTGGGATGTCAGCGGTACACATATTCAGCAAAATTGGAGCAAGTACAGACTCCTGTGGTAGACCAATTCACATCCACAGCAAATATTTAAAACTGTACATGCCCCCTGGGAAGTTGTAAACGAGCAACAAATCTGGTAGCTGGACTGTCACAAACTTGTGATCTCCCAGATATCACACCTATTAAAATAAGGTAAGGGAAACACTAAACTTGGATTGCTAATATTCCTAAACTGAATTACATAGATTTTCTGCAAGAATTTAATTTTATTTAGTACTTGGAGCAAAGTGAATTTGTTGAAGTATTTAATTTTGTTATTAATGTCATTTTGTTCCTGTTAATACAATGTTTGTTAAGTTGTTCCAATCTACCCTTTGCATAGTAAATTGATATTAAAATTAGAATCAGGGTGATGTATTTATTCTTAAGTTGCCGATCGTCAAGATATGGATTTCGAATGAGTGTGATAAGTGTACATAAGCGAATGTAGTCATTGTTACAAACTAAGACTGACTATTCCTTAGAAAGTGCCATTTATTAATAGCCCGATGACAAATGAACAGCTGGTGGTAATCAGCTGATCCCTTAAAAATTTGTTACGACTCTGATTGGGATCGAACTGACAACCCTTAGCTTATGTATCTGGGCTTTAATCAACTAACTTTTAAGATGCAGCCATCTTTCTTTAAAGGTAATTCAAAAATAAAGGAAAGGAATGAATAACAGTTATATAATATAATTTAAATTTTGTATCAGTTTAGTTGATACATTACAATTTTTAAGTTTGATGAAATCACAACTTCAAATTCTTTCCTAATTTTAATTTAATAAAAATAACCGTCCAACAATCAAGATCTGTATGAACATATAGCCAAACTAGTCCTAGATTACACCTACAATAGATATATGTGCCAGTAATTTGGTTAGTTAGTGAGGTCTGCCACCACAGCTGTGTTTAAACTGCATTACATTTACATGGCACTACACTAGGGCTCCACAATGGACAACAAATACAGCTGAAAATTTTAGACACAAAATTTAACATTGGTTGAAAAATCTATGAGTGAATAAAATCAATTTTTTTATATAGATAATAGTAACAAAGCTGAATAACGATGTAAGGTTGGGAAGTAAACTTGTGAGGCTTACCGAAGTACTTGGCCTGCACGTGAGGGGGATAATACTAGGAGAGGGCAGTCTCAGTCCCACCACTGTTATACCCTTCCACCATATGACTGATCTCTGCCAGTCAAGCTGCGCTTGCAGCGCCTCTCTATGTATGTATTTATTTTCGTCTCATTTGTTGTTTGTTTACATTTATTATATCGGCCAATCAGAAAGGTCTTTTACATTTTTAATTTGAATTAAAACCTCTTATTGCTCAAATAAAAACAACATATTATACTGTCTTTGCAAATAGGCACATTAATTTGCTTATAAATCAAATGATGATATAGTCAATATACCTATATTTTATTTAAATTTAAAAAAGTTAAACGCTTCATTTACTTATTAATTAGTAATGATTGTCACAATTATTTATTTATTTAAATTACAAGGTTAAGTCAGGTTGTAAACAAAAATTTATATTTAAGATGATTTTATTTTCTGTTATTATTTACCATATGGCACACACTGACTCGGCAGCTCCCCCCCACTCCAGTTAGTCTACTGAGCATCGCCTGGACAAGTGCCTAGGTAAACCTAGCGAGTTATACAGCAAGAAAGGAAATAATGAAGTTGGTTTTACTGCTCATGATTAGGAGTAACTCATTTTGAAAATCTTTGGTTCATCCTTGTTTAGTTGTCATTCATTCTTTCATATGGGAATGCTTCTGAAGAAAGAGTATTTTCAATATAAATATTTTTCATTGAACATTTATTAAAAGCGTTATTCATGACTAGGGGACATCCCTAACTCGCTGCGCTCGTGAAACCTTGGCTTCTGCCTTGCGGCTGTAATATTAGTAAGTGAACTGTATCAAATAAAATCATAGTGTGTAAACTTATTTACAGTAGCTCACTTATGTTGCTACTCATTTATAACCATACACACCCAATGTTAGCCTATGTAAAGTTTTCATGTAATTTTTTTCATTTAATAGCTGATGATTAATTAAATAAATGAGCATTTAAAATAAAATCTGCAAAATTCACAAAAATGTTACATGCCAATTCATATTCTCTTTTTACGAGGTTTTATATGTTGGTATTTAACCCAGTGGCCAGTAAGTACCTATGAGGAAGGTCCATGTTACAGGGAGGTTGGGGTGGTAGAAATTGATGATCAGAGAGTTTGTTTTCAAGAGCCAGTTTAAAAAATCAAATTAGCACTTATTTAAAAAAATTGTAGGTACACGTTAGAATGAGATATGACATACAATCTTTAATACCTTAGTAATTAAAATTCTTATATTTTGTTTGCTATAAATAAGACTAAATATTACTTAAGTTTTATCTAAGCCCTTTTCAGTACTTTTAGTTATAGATCTTAGGATTGGTTATGGTAGGTTTAGTTCTGTTATGTTGTTCATTTGGCCTGCGCTGTCTTCTGTTTATCACAACTGGGCTGGCGAAAATTGGACCTGGATATAAATATAACAGCTGTCATTTAGATTTAGAAATCTAACATATTTATTTTATTTAGAAAAAAAAAACATAGCTGTTTGTAATTACTGCTGTAAGTAAATATAAATACAGTAATGTCAATAACGTCCTTAACGACATTGTAGTTTTACTTAAGGTTATTTTTTTAAGAGTAGAAAGGGGATATAATATAGCTTGAAGGGATTCTGACCATAGGTAACCCAAACGTGGCTACGCCACTGATATAATATAGCTTGAAGGGGTTCTGACCATAGGTAACCCAAACGTGGCCACGCCACTGATATAATATAGCTTGAAGGGGTTCTGACCATAGGTAACCCAAACGTGGCTACGCCACTGATATAATATAGCTTGAAGGGGTTCTGACCATAGGTAACCCAAACGTGGCTACGCCACTGATATAATATAGCTTGAAGGGGTTCTGACCATAGGTAACCCAAACGTGGCTACGCCACTGATATAATATAGCTTGAAGGGGTTCTGACCATAGGTAACCCAAACGTGGCTACGCCACTGATATAATATAGCTTGAAGGGGTTCTGACCATAGGTAACCCAAACGTGGCTACGCCACTGATATAATATAGCTTGAAGGGGTTCTGACCATAGGTAACCCAAACGTGGCTACGCCACTGATATAATATAGCTTGAAAGGGTTCTGACCATAGGTAACCGAAACGTGGCTACGCCACTGATATAATATAGCTTGAAGGGGTTCTGACCATAGGTAACCCAAACGTGGCTACGCCACTGATTTAACCCATCATAAAAATAGGAAAAATATAGATGTTAAATAATTACTTAGTCACAATAATTATAGTAACTTGATTTGTATTTCAACAAAAGACAACAAAACAAAGATGTTAATAAGTATATCACATATTAATTTAAATTTTACCTTGATCTAAAATATAAATCTGTACAGTCAAATAGTAAAACTTCAACAATAAATATTTTTAACAATTTATTTTAAACTGAAGGTAAACTCCACTTTGTGTTGATCATTGGCTTAGTCTGTTTGGAATGATTGGCCTTGATTAAACTGTTTCAATCAAGATCTCTGACAGGTAATGGGCTGGCCTCCTGTGCTTGCTGGATCTCTGCCGCTGTCATAATGCCGAGCTGCTGAATACTGTGGATGAGCTGCAGCTTCGAGTTGCCGATGAAGGCATTGGACAGGAACGTTGGAAACCCTCTGAAGCCGTCTCCCATTGTGTATAAAGGAACACGTATTGTTCCTAATACCTGCAACAAGGTTTTACTAAACATACAGTTTATATATTATATGGCTTTTTATTGCTAACTAACAAAAATAATTAAAATAAAATAAAAGTAGATAAACCAGATTGAAAAATATCCAAAAGAATTGATATAAAGAACTTGCATCTTAGTGTTTAAGTATTGACCTCCCTTCATAAAGTACAGGTTTTCTAACCATTCAACATCTGCTTCTCTGATAGATTGAAGACCGGCTGATTCTCCCTGAATATAACACAATGGGCAATCATTTACTAAGTGCTCCGAATTTTAATGTTGGCTCCAAAATTACATAACATCATTTGTCATTTATCCAAGTGACAAGCAGGTGCAAGCAAGACAAACTTGTTTGCAAGCAACGTAAAGCTACATCATAATCCACTCTTTACGAGGAAGGTTTATTCCACCGATGACAGTTATAGGGTCTGTTACCAGAAACTTGTGTCAGCCGTCAAACATACTCCCAAGTTAACAACCAGTTGGTTTTTGGCGAAAAGATTTTATTTATCTCTCCCCCGTTATATATAACTTATAATTCATTTGAGCAATATAACTACAAAGAACAATTTATAATCAATTATCTATTGATTTTTTTAGTTACATTTTAAATAACTTAAATGCTAAGTGATGCAGGATATTTTAAAAGGAAATAGCCAAACTTCAAAAAAATAATACATACACATAATAATATAATAATAATACATACAAATAATACATTTGGCTTGATTTAAATTATTTTTACAAATTCACTAATATTTCAAAACTGGATTACTGGTCAAAGACGTGTACAACTGATCATAAATCAAATGTAAATTTAATTAAATGCCTTTGACCAAAAATATGGGGTTAGGAATTTATTATTGCTAACTCTTTGGGGCCTAAACCCAAGTATAGCTCAAAGAGTGCATGTTTTGTATTTATTATCGTGAACAAACGCACCATACAGTACCATTGGTGTTAAAACAGGGATCGTGTGTTTGAATCCAGCTGAGGCTGGTGCTTTTTCCGTGCAACTTCCTATAAGAACTGGTCTGTGACATAGTGGTATAGGACCCACCTTAATTAAACAGCGTACAGCATGGGGGGGGGGGGGAAATAACAGGAGCACTGTTTCATGTTTCAATTACAGTCGCATAGAACAACACCTGTTTTGCTACTTTGCTGTTTTTTTAAAATATATCCATGTTTAAGCCTATTTAACTTATATATTGTATTTTCTATAATAAACGTTGACTACATAAAAAATAACACTAATGTGTAGGAAGCTATTTCATTAACACAACTTCAATGTTTCAACTTCAGTATAGTTAACATTAACTTCAATAAATTACTTTATCTTGACTTTCCAAGTATGAATGTACTAAAGTGCATTTCAGTTAACTGCATTCTTTAAATCAACTATCTAGTTATATACACAGTGACACGTACGATTATATTTATTTGTATTTTGATTTGAACTATTTTAAATCCATATAATAGTTTACCTCTGATCCATAGTCCTTGGCCAGGAGAGCTCTCTTTTCAATCTCATAAATCTCGTCTAGACCCACTTCCAAGGCATAAAAGTGTAAGCATAACCGTTTTGAAATGCTCCAGTGGGTTATAATATAACTGTTTTCAGTTATACTGTGTTTGCTTAGATCCAGATTCATTTCTTCACTAAGCTCTCGGTTAAGCGCTCTGATTGAATCTTCTCCAGGATCTACCAAGCCACCAGGAAAACCTAAATTTCCATCGAAACGCATTTGCATCTGAAATAAAACTAGTATTATAAGAGTGTTTCATCCCTATTAGTTTTTAAAACAATTTTTTGCTCAGCTGATTAGATTGCGACCTGAAAGTTCTGGTGTGAAAGAGTTGCACTAAGGGTGGAAGTGAGAGAGAGAACCTCTTTTTTCCCACGGTGTCATTCCACTTAATCATTGTCATAGGAAATAGAATAGACGATAGGCCGTGAGCTAGCTTGAATCAAGTTTATGAAGTAGATTAACAAGTTTGCTATGCTAAAAAGATATTAAAACGATTTAACTCTTTTAGTGCGATAAAAAAATGTTGTGTCCAAATGTCCTGCTATCCGGACATCCAAAAAACTATGTATAAAGTGCCAACATCCTATTAACAGGACATCACAAACAAAATTCATTAAAAAATTCAAAAATAAACTTTTCATCAATTTAGGATTATCTTCTCATTTCTTAAAGTATACCTTTACATAAAAACCACAATTGTGGTATTTTTATATAATATATAGTTATTTTTAGAAACAAAAGGTTCTAAACCTGTCAGAAAACAGCTGTTTAGAACAACTTAAAAATTGACATAACTTTTTTATTTTTCAACAAATTGTTGTGAAATGTCAACAGGATGTTAAACTCTCTTCACAGTAAAGTTATTGAATAGAGCCCAACTCATTTTATCATGATCATAAGGATGACCAAAGAAAAAAAAGATGACAGACTTATCTAAGGCATCAGGACTTTGACCCTGGTTAGAGAGTAGCGTTGGTTCGAATCTGGCCTAGACCGGAAGATTTAGATCAGTAATATTCACCATCTACTGTACCGGTTCTACTCCTCACTCTATCTGAACAAGTTCCTCTGGGTCTATGGACAAGTCTATGGGGAAGGGGCATAGTAAGGTCGAGAGGGAGATCAACCTCACCTTTTTAGGAAAAAAATCTATAAATTCAGAATTCTAGCAATGTTTGAATTAAAACTTGTAAAAAGAGGTCTTTTAGTATGCTATAACTTAAATAATAAAGTAACAAATGGATATTTTTTCCAGTAATAATTAAGAGATATAAATTTAATTTGGTGGATATTTTAGTATTTCTTATTCAAATTGTTATCTTTTTTATTGAATATATTTCCTGATTGAATTAATCTATATAGACCACTATATTACACCTTGTCGACAAGCTGACTTGGGGTATTGATAAGTATTTTTTTTAATCATGAAAAATACTTTTAAAATAGATTTATTTATTTGTAAATAATCTATCCCACTGACGAGACCTGTTGCCGGTCGAAACGCCGCGTGTTGTAGACTAAACATGTTTATTTATTTATTA
>JAQJVL010009031.1:0-17499 GCA_035578905.1 Stictocephala bisonia
TAACTACTGTGATTGTCAGTGGACTGTGATTTGGCAGACGTGGTCACGTGACTAGACTTCCAAGTGTCTTGGTGGTTTCAGATTAACTACTGCACTTGCTACATATTTGTGTCTTTGCACAAACTTAATACTAAATCTAAGGCTTTTAACTAAACGATTAAAAATAACTCAAATACAAATAGAAGTTAAGAAATATAATCGGATATAAATTAAATAATCTAATAACATTGGATAAAAATCTACTGATTTTAAATTAAAATCTTAATATAACAACAATACTGAACTTACTCCAATTAGTTTAATCTCATAATTTTAAGTCCACAAAGGAACTATATGGTTGTAATAGCATACACTTCATGAACATTATAGAGTATCTACCAATTGAAGCACCGTAAAGATAGAAATTCATCACATGGGCCAGAACAGGATGGATGGAGCCCAAATAGTGCGGTCATGTGGATTAAAATAAAGTAAACTTGTACAGTTAAATAAATTTGATTTCACGAAAAAACTACATTTTGGTGACAGAACGGTGGAACGATAGCTACAACCCGTGCATGTACTAAATTAAAATAAAGGTCACACCTGTCTCAAAAGTAGACCATAGAATTCATACCAAAAGTATTACTATGATCAACCGAAATTCTAGTACAATCTAGTTATGGATGTACTTTTTGTAACTATGCATTATGCAAGATGCAACTTTTGCAAATATAACTGGATAATAGCAAATGATCAGTTATGTGATTGTAGAGTTTAAACCCAGACTATGGATCACATAGTTAATAATTGGCTATTGCTTCCACTTCAGGGAATATTAGCTAGTTTTCGTTAAAGCTGGTGTTTGATGTTGTAAAACCTGGATCTATATATTTTCCTGGAAAATAAATATTAAAAAACTATTACTTAAGACCTTTTAATAGATTATACTATCAATCTAAGTTTTAATTGTATATTCTGCCTTGTGGCAAATTGGTAGCTAACTTTCAAAGCCAGGCGATATATATATATATACACACACATATGACGTTATGTAACGATATATATATGGCGTTAATGTAATAAAGTTTCTTGACAAGAGAAATTCATCCAAGGGTAAAGAACTTAACTACCTATATAATTAAAAAGGAAAATAAATTAATTAAAATTTAAGGTTAAATAAAGGAATGTATGTATGTAGCTCCTGTTTAAACAAATAAATTTTAATGTTTATTTTAATGGAAATAAATATGTTGTACAACAAATATTGTTTACTACTGTGCTTGCGAGTAAATCATAAGTTTTTAAGTTGCTTACAAAATGTTTTAAGGTTGTATGTGTACATGGAATTAATTTACCTTTTTTAATTATGTATTTTGACTATGTAAATGCACATATTGTATATTTTACACAACCTGTATTAAATAAAGAATGTTTATGAAATACATATTAGGGATTAAATAGTAAAAAAATCACCAAACTCCTTTTTTACTTAAACAAAAATGGTATTTTTTATTTAGCATTACAACGTTATTATGGGACAATGTTAAAATAATTCTAGGTAATTTTAATCGCATCTCCCGTAATCCGAATTCATAACCCGCTGCATTGAAGTCAGTAGAGCTAACCACCAAGTAAAAATGAGCCTCTTGTTAGATATTTTAAAGTATTCATTTATACTTTATAAGTTACCTATTTAACATTTTTAAGTGTATTATCAAACAAGTCACATTTGAATTTATGATCTAATGGAAGATGTGTTTGACATTTGGGAAGGAATATAGAAAAGTGATTCGAAGACTTTTATATCACTTACCATATTAAAACTTTAAAATATGCCCAGGTACTTGGGGAAAATATTTCAAAAAAACATATTTTTAGGCCGAGCATCTTTCGCTGGATACATTTATTTTTTTAGATTAGTGCATTCACAAACAGTTTCCTGATATATAATCGTATATTTTAAAAACATATAAAAGTATATACCATAAGTAAAATGAAAACTTTGTGAATATTATTTAATTTATAAGGTTATTTCTTTATAAAAGATACAAAACAAATTATGTTATACATTAATTCGGTCTATAAAAAAGATCGCATCCTATCAGTTAAAATATTATTTGTTTCTTCTTTTTTTAATTGTAAGTTTTGTATTGATTCACGATGTAATGTATGATATTTATAAATAATTTATACTACAGTAATATTGTATATTATATGGCCTTCATAGGCCAGACACGTAACTAGTAATATAATCTTTTAATTACACAGATAAAATGTATTTAAATAAAATAATACAAAGCACTTTTGTCATGGTGTTTAAATATTTATCTCCTGTCTCATAAATAAATCCAGGTTTTATTACCATTCAACACTTATTTTCCCGATTGAATGAAGGCCAGTTAATCTCCCCTGAAAAAAAATCACAATGGGCACTCATTAAAAGTATTTCTCGGAATAACTTTATTTCGAAATGATAAAAATCAGTAGAAACACCACCTCAACGTTTCCATTTTTTGGCAAGCATAAACACTGCATTTATTAAGTTTGATAATTTATTTAAAACAGATGAAAAACATAAACGTTAAACAGATAAATACATTTTTAATTATATAATTGATTATTTTATTAGGATAAAGAACAAACAGATTGTATCTTTCCTCACTAAATATGTAGACAACATATACAGGATAAAAAAGCTAAAACCTATGTTTAATATATGGAAGTAATGTAAGATTGTGTAGTGGGACATAAAATACATACTTTATATCATAATATTGAAAAACGAAACAACATTTTATTTTATGTTTGCTATAGCAAAACTTTTCATTACCAATTACCATTATTGAGCTTTTCATTGCCAATGGGAAGATTTTTTTACATCGATAATAGTAAATAATCAATAAAATGTATCCTAATAATTATTATTATTTAGTAAATTTACAAAATATAACTCGATGTATCAAGACTTGTATCAAGACTACATAGTGTGATTGATACTCGTAAATAAATTCAATAGTACGGCCATATTTTTATTAAATTAATGCATTAAAATATTTGTATAGTTTTTATTTATTATTTTATAGTTCCTAAAAGTCCAAAATTTAACTATTTCCTTATTTATTTAAATAAAAACACAGTCCAGTTTCAGGATAACAATTTTAATTGGTCGATAGCGAAGCTCGATCCTAATCATAGTCATACATATTTTTTAGAGGGATCAGCTGAAAGCCACCGGCTGTTCATTTGTCATTGAGCTATTAATTAATGACACTTTCTTAGGAATAGTTGGATTTAGTTTGTAACAATGACTACATTCACTTTTGTACACTCATCACACTCATTCGAAAACCATATTCTTAAGACGAATGGTGTCTTACAAATAAATAAAACTAAAAAAAATAAATTAGTTACATTTCTGTTACAAAGCATACATAATATATATGCTATGCACTTGGAGCAAGTATAAACAAATACACAAATTTATTTCTACACATATTGCGCAATATAAGCTATATATGTATAGGTATCATACTGTTTAACAATATATCCTCCCATTGTCCAATAACACCCATAGTTGAAGTCTCGAGTGTCAAGTTTTTAAAACATTCCTGAGGCCCCAAGGACTAGCGATGTTACTAAGGACAACTAAGGAAACTAGGGTAAACTATAACAAAGTGTGAGTTCCATACTCAATAATTATTATAATGTGCGATAGAACAAAAAAACTATTTTAATTTTATAAGTTGGTCATACAAGTAGAGTACAAAATCTATCTTTAAGATGTATGTAGTAAATTTACTGTTTGTGTATAATAAGTATAGTAAAATAATTCTGAGAATTTATAATAAAACTTTTTTTAAATATTTACGTACAGGAAGGTTTAATGTTTGGTTTTTTTATACTAAGATATTTTTTTAAATATATGACTAGTTTTAAATGTATTAAGTGAAGTAAAAGTCTCTCAAATATATTTATTTTCTTCAATTATTATTACGATTTTGAATAGCTTGTCTAAACCAATGAGCAAGTAATATCACACAGTCATTCCATTTTGATAAAAGTTATATTATATGAAGTTAGATACTTGTAATTCTAGAGGTTCTGTACTACATTTCAAACCATTATTGTGTGAACCTGAATGTTATTCAACCAATATTGGTAGGATAAGGGAAGTCTGTTCAATTTCTATATGGAAACATGAAAGCAATGTATTTGGGAGTCTGTAGTCCTCATGGGAAATCTGAAGCATTTCCCAACACGCAGTAACATCTGTTGCACAACTCAGATGAACCTGTCTGTATTACAATCAGGTGTGAATATAGTGCATCACAAGTGTTGTATAACACTGCCACCCGGGAAATATCCGGACCTTAAGAAAACTCCTAATGATGTGAACATTATGGTATGGACTCCCAATAAAATCATTCTTGAATTTGGCTTTAGATTTTTAAATATGATAATACACCGCTTATTAGTGATATTTTTTATACTATTCTTACCATGCTTTATAAATAATCTTTGATATAGGATAGAGATGGATGGCCACCTAATAAATATCAGGAATGAATAAAAAAAGTATGCCTAGTTTGATTAATTTCAATATTATTTTATCGTCAATGTTGTTTTATAGTTCAAATGAATAGATTGTGAGTGTAATGGAAATGATAATACAATTTATAGGCGATAATAATGTTGATATACCGTACAGAGTTTGAGTGTTGACTATCGTCTTCTTTTCTTCTGTCTGGACAACACCAAACGCTTCTTAGGCTATAGTCTACACTTGACGCTGTCTTGAGAATACTGGTGGAATGAGTAATGTAATTGTATTTATCATTAGTAAGAACAAGTTTATTTAATTAAGTTTAGAGAAAACATAATTACTATAAGAGGATACAAAATTATGTGAAAAATAAACATGTGAGATAGAGGTTGTAATGGGAGAAGAATGGAGAAGGACTTAAGCTTGAATAAAGGAATAGTGTAACAACGGTGACACAACCCTTATTATCGATGGATCTGGTTTCCGTATTATTAATTAAAAACACATATAGTTATAATAAGTTACTACTGGTGTGGTTTATGAAGCTTAACAAATTTAATTACAACTTAATAACTCATTTATTTCGTCAAAGTGACAAAATAAGTTGCATCAGGCGTCTAGTTTCAAATTGTAAAAGATTTGAAAAAAAATTAGAACAATAAAACTATTTACAGTATAAATCCTTTATAACAACTGACAAACACTTTATTTTCATGTTAAAAAACATCACTTTTATTATTTTATTCTTTATCAATCAGCTGACTTGAGGTTAATGCTGAGTAGCGTTTGAGTGTAGCTCTGACACCCCGTGTTGCCAAAATTGCGTTTGATAAATGACAGACAATAATAAATTACTTGTTGAACATTTATAGTTGGTTCAAAAATACAATACAATAGAATGATATATAAATACTGAGATGAAAGTTTTAACTGGGGGGGGGGGGGTAAAAGACAACACAAAACAATAGGAAATTTTACGATCGTAATGTACATTTACAATATCAGTAGGTATTAGAACAAGTTTATTTAGAGAACTGAAACGTGGCAACATTGCAATACATAAAGGAGTTGTTATGGTAACGGCTGGCTTATATCGTCATGGCATTGATTATAGCCTCCTAAACTCGTTGTAGTTCCAGCACTTGCCTTAAGAACGCTCGGAGGTAAAGTTGGGACAATACGGTGTTTTTACCCACCTGGACACTTAATAAGGTAACGTGATAAAGACTCACCCACCGATCTATACATGTACAATGGTATTGACCAACTTACCCATCTATACATTATTCGTTAAATCATTATTATTCACTATTACTACGACACCGATCGTAAAGATTTAGGCAAATATGAGGGCCGAATGAGTGTAGATGAACTTGTGTAGTCATTGTTACTAACTAAGGTCAAATGTTCCTAAGAAAGGGATATTTATAGGGATTAGCCCATTTAAGGCAATTAGCCAAGGCAACTAAGGGACCTATTTTTTTAATTGGAATCCGACCCACGTAGTATTTTGTCTGACTGTCTGCTAATTAACGAGTCTGGCACTCAGTTCTCTTCCCTACACAACATCTGAACCATGAATACAATCCAACGTCGATGGATACACTAAACTTCTTTTTTATTTGTTAAGCCTTTTTTAGTACATGTATGGTTTATTAGCAGCTACTGCAATGACACTTCTTATTGTTGGCATTTTGGCTACTGGACTAAAGGTTTGATTATAATCAATTCCTTTCTTCTGAGAAAATCCCTTGACAACTAGACGAGCTTTGTATCTGTCTATGGATCAATCCGCATATGTTTTGATTTTGTATACCCATTTACAAGGTATGGCTTTGTGAGTTTTGGGAAGTTCAGTAAGTGTCCACACTTCATTCATGTTAAGTGAGCTAATCTCAAATTACATCGCTTTTTGCCAGTGGAAATGATCTTCAGAGTTTGTTGCCTCCATGTAAGTATTTGGTTCATAATGTGCATTCTCGACAACAGCACTCATCAAAAAATCTTCAAAACGAACAGGCTGCCGTACCGTTGATCTATCTCGGAGATGGCGAGTTTGCACGATGTTTTCTTCCTGTTGTTCTGCGTCCTAATCTATTGTTTCATCATTTTCCGGTTCATTTTCAGGAAAGTGAATGATAACGTTATCTTCTACAGAGGCTGAACAGCTCTTTTCTTCTGTTCTAACGGGAACTTTTTCATCTGAAGACATGGGTCTATTTACTTTGAATTTACTAATAGGCTCTTTCATAAATGTTACCACAACACGTACAGTTGTAATAGCCCTCCCGGATGTTCATACAATTACAGTGGAGTTGACACCCATACTCGTACCGTGGTATTGGCCTACTGCATGTATGCATTAATTCTATACATAAGGGAACATAAACCATAGGCCTACGTAATATTATATACATAAGTTAAATATTATTATGAATCCAATTTATTGAGAAATAAATTATATACATCGTATGTCATGCAGTACAAAGTATGCATTACTGATATATCAAGGCGTCAGGTGACTTAATCTGTTATAATGAGTGTGATCATATGATGCTTAGATAAGGTACAAAAATCCGTTTATCCTGTTTGTTCATTTTATTGTAGTTTATAGTTAATCATAATAAAGGAAGCAATGAAAACAGTCGTTATTACTTATCACTTAATTAAATATATTAATAATAAGAAATTACGTAGTAAACCCCTCTATATCACAATTTAATCATAATAATAAAAAATTACCATTTTAAAACTATAATTGTACACAAGGAATTATTGTGTGCTTACTATTTATGAGCAGTAACGTAACAGAGATATAAAGCCCCGAGAACAACTTTAGTTACAAAAATAGTCATAGGAGCAGTTTAAAAAATTATAAAACAGTGTAAGTTGGACCAAAATCAATTTTACAAGAGAATGAATGTTATCTTTAGTTTACAAACATTTGGTGAAAATGGATCCAACGTTGAAGTTTATTTAACGTGACAACGTTTTGTTTATTTAATCCTGTCACTTCTCAGTTTCTATTTAAAAATTTAGCCATGGTCGAATGAAAGCTCTGTGGTAGAGTTATTATTCTGTTATTACTTTTATATCATTGTGTTGTATTGTAGTAACTGTGAAATACTTCCCTTATTTGCACAATTAATATGGAGAGTTAGAAACTTCCCACACCTTTCCACTTCACCAAGTTCAAGTTGTTTGATTATGCTTTGTAATATATGGTAAGGTATTCATATATAGCCTTGGAAACAGGCTTAACAACCTGGATTTTATTCGATATTGATAACGCCAGGTATCTAAGGATTTTGAAAGCCGCTATGATTATAAGTGACTAAATTCTCATTCAGCCAGCAAACGCCATCTTCAAGTGTTGCATGTTTGGGCCTGAGAGTTGTTTTTATCACTTGGGAGTTCAACTGGTCGGTGTTATGGCCATTGCAGGATTTTAAATTTTTATTTTAATGCCTATTTAAAAAACTAATTTTCCTTTTTTAAAACTACACTGAGAGCATACAGTTCAGTTGTTACTTTGGTAAAATATACAGTAAAATTAACACAGCTTCCTTTAGAAACTGCAGAAATATAAAATTGTTTCACATGAATGCGTCTAACAAGGTAATAAGAAATTTAAAATTTTGTAAAAATTAGTCAACAACATGAGCTTAGCTCATGTTAACAAAAAAATTGCTAAAATACGACTAAAGTGTATACATTTATATCACTATAAATTTGTAGGTTAAGTAAAACCGAATATGTATATTCTTTGAATATTCATAAACCCAATTAAATAGGTAAAAATATTGTTCTCTCTAATACTCATAATTCATATTGTATAACATCTTTAATAATCCAAGGAAATGTTTTCTTTTTATAGTGATTTTATTATTTGTAGATTGTAAACAAAATTTTGAAAAACAAATCGTGGATAGTACACTTAATTTGGTTTAACCAACCAAAGATGTTGAAGTGTTGATCAAAAGTTTAGTATGTAAAAAATATTCCTTTTTTAATGTGGCATATTATTGTACTTTAGCTAGCTTGATGTAAGGTTTTTGAAAATACTTTACGATGGTTTATTTTTTAACTAGACTAAGTATTATTTTTGCGAAAATGTTTTCTATAATTATTAGTCATTATTATTACAATAGAAAACAAATTGAAAGTCTGGAGTGAGTATGGTCAAATAGTTCGTACTTACTATGAGAGAGAACCATGAATCGTTCAAATACACTAAAGAAATTTAGAAAAACATAGTTATTTTAGACTCTGAGGTAAATCGTATACCCAATGACGACCCAGACAACTATTTATGCTTATAAACAACACTTCATAAAAACTAACATTAAGTCATAACAATACTGTGAACAGGTTATCAGCAGTCAAAATATATTTAATATCCTTATATATAATGAATGAATTCATCAGTGACTCATTTTCGATTGTGCTAATATCATAAAATGGCCAATGGAATCAGACCATTTTATTTATATATGTCGTGAATTTTTCTTCTCATTACATTGTAATAATATATAACCTACAATATTGTAATAATATTGTACATTTATGGGTGAGAGGTTAGGCCAGTACCACTGATTATTTATGGATTAAAGGATGGGTCAATTTCACTGTCTGTGTAATTATTAACTGAAAAAGTATTGTTTTGGTAGGATTACTCTTTTATATATGTATTGTTGTTGTTATGTTTTTACCGTTCTATTGGAATTGGCGGATAAAGTGTATTACAACTATCACTGTTCCATCAACAGATTACAAGGGTCGCAGTTCTCTTACACGTCAATCGTGTCTCGCCCCTCACTGTTGTCCCTTTACTCTTACGAAACAGACTTATCGATCACCATCGTAACACACCCTTCCTTCGAAATCACCAAACAAATCAATATTGACTATACTTTACTTTCTGTTTTACCTGTTATTCTTGAAAATGCTTATTTTAGGAAAATATATTATTGCTTCTTAATTAGCTTTAGTTTTAATTACCTCTATCAAAACACACAATTAAAATATTTTAAATGTAATTTCACCTTTTTATAAACTGTTTAAATAAACGTGAATCATTTTGACAAAGTCACATTTCCTGTGAAACTAAAACATCTATAACCATAAATTATTTATTGTGTTGGAAAGGAATAATAGTTAAATAAAAATATATATAAAATGTAAATTTAACAACTAAAGCCCCATAAATTAGATTCATTTTGTTATTACTACTGTATTCAATAAACTACTAATGTATTCTAAACAGTCTAGTAATGATAAATTTGTGAAAATTTACACTACATTTGGTATTTACAATAATTGCCACTTCGATAAGCAAGTGCGAATTTAAATGTGTGTTTATTATTTGTTTTTGTAAGTATAATAATTATTTGTTTACTGTTATTGTATATGAGTATAAAAAATAAAATAATTGGACGTTAATAATAATAATAAACTCGACGATAGTGTGAAAATGGAGAGCGGATCATTATTATGAGTGTAAATGAATGAGTGTAGGCATTGTTCTAAGTTCGACTGTTAGTTACAAAAATGCTGTTATAATAGGCCAATAGAAAATAAATGTAATATACGTACTGATTTACATGGAATCCAATCCACATAAAAGTGGTGTTATTTTCAGCTGATTGACAATACTGATACTTTGTTCTCTTCTATAAAAATTCGGACACTTACAAGTACCTAACATTAACCCCCAAGACTTCTCTAGTAGTCATCACTACCCAAGGGTTTAAGATGTTTTTCATTATATCATTGTTTAGAGTAATATAATTTTAAAGGTAAAACAAGTATTTTTTTACCTTTAAAAGTTATGAAGAGTCTTACACTTAAAAAAAATAAAAATCGCCTTAAAGTAGAAGGGTTATGGGACGTTTGCAACGTCCCAAGTACGACTTTCGTCCAAAATACGACGGGGGGTGGGGGAAGGTCACGTGACCTTAATCGATATTTTGATTGACTGTGATTTGACTTTGATTGACTTTGATTTGACTTTGATTGACTTTGATTTGACTTTGATTTGACTTTGATTGACTTTGATTTGATTTTGATTGACATTGATTTGATTTTGATTGATATTGATCGATTTTGATGGCGGCGGCCACCTGCCGGACCCAAGACGGCGGCGGCCACCTGCCGGATCCAAGCGTTATTGATTGTTTCGGAGAGTGGGGAAGCCACCTGCCGGACCCAAGCGTTATTGATTGTTTCGGAGAATACCCTCGGGGGTTTCCGGAGTATGTCGGGAACCTTCGGCAATCGTCGAGACCCTGTGTAAGCACACGGGTAGGCGATCAGTTGTCGGCGAGCCTTCGAGCGTCAAGTACTGTTCTCTCCTGACTCTCTGATTCCTGCCTGCGCAGAACTTCTCTGTTGGTGAGTATTTAGAAAATATACGGTCGGTGTTAGAGACAGACCTTGAGTCCTTGTGATTCGGTCAGTTTTAAACACCGATCAGTCCTTTAGCAAACTTTGCAAGGCTAAAGTTTGCTAAAGGACTCGCGGGGGATTCCGTGAGAGTGGTGGGACGCACTCTCGGCCAACTTCGACTTGGCAGCGGATACCCGGGTGGGGCCAGCGTGTGACGCACTGGCTTTTCCTCATAAGGCAACTGCCGTTAGGAGTCGTCACTAGGTTCCCTTAGCTTGCTTTTACCCTCCCCAGTGCCGTGTTAGAACACCGATGTGCCTAACACTGAGCCACTTTCTGGTCTTGTAAAATTTTCCTCATGATATAATTTCTAAAATAGCCATGAACTTCTATGCTTTCGTACAGAATCAGTCATACGTCTGAAACATAACTTCACTTTTTGAGACTTTATTAATTGTACTCTTTAGGAATATAACCTAACTTATCCTATCTTCACCAAAATATTGAAAAACATTTTCTACAGACATTTCTAGTATTATACATACCCGAGTAGATAGATATTGTAAGTTTAAGAGAACATAACCTTACTTTTTGAGACTTTATTAATTGTACTCTCTAGGAACATAACCTCACATTTTAGAACTTAGCAGACCCTAAATGTACTATGTTCAGTTCTTTTGTAATTCCTCAAGTAGACAAATTACTAACATAACCTTACTTACGATCTAAAATATAGCAGGATCTTTGTTGTTTTTTGATTAACGTAGTAGTATCTAATGAAATAATATTTTGATTCACGTAGTAGTAATATATATATTACGATGGTTTCAGATCAAACTCCATTCAGTGTCAGACTGTTGAACGAGACACATCTAGCAGCTCCGCTATTTACAACGCATCTATTGCAACCGTATAGTAAGTATACATAACCTATAAATTCATTTTACTCTCTAGGAATATAACCTAACTTATCTTACCTTCACCAAGATATTGAAAAACATTTTCTACAGACATTTCTAGAATTATACATACCCGAGTAGATAGATATTGAGAGTTTTACCAAAGTTATTACATAACCTCACTTTTTGAGACTTTATTAATTTTACTTTCTAGGAATATAACCTAACTTATCTTACCTTTACCAAGATATTGTAAAACATTTTCTACAGAGTTTCTAGAATTATACATACCCGAGTAGATAGATATTGAGAGTTTTACCAAAGTTATTACATAACCTCACTTTTTGAGACTTTATTAATTTTACTCTCTAGGAATATAACCTAACTTATCTTACCTTCACCAAGATATTGAAAAACATTTTTCTACAGACATTTCTAGAACTATACATACCCGAGTAGATAGATATTGAGAGTTTTACGATATTGTGTTTCATTTGTTGCAGATCAGCCATCCTCACAAAATCCTGCTACCACTCCATCACTTGACATCGTCTACCCACGGCAACCACACCCATCTAATACATGTAAGCCCTTATATATCATTACTGTAGTAGTACCCCTAAGCATACTTTAGACTTAGATTACCGTTCTCTTTACGGTATTTGCAAATATTACCTTAATGATCATGTTACTTATAAAAATTTTCCTTCTGTTTCAGATCATCATGAACCCCAACCAGACTCCCTGCCCTAGATGTGCTAAGGCCATATCTCGGAAGAACATGTCGCACCACCTCAAGCGCTGTGGCAACCCAAAGCCCACCATCGAGCCCCAGCGACCTTGCCCTTCCTGCGGGACGATGATTACCCTTTCCAACCGCAGCCGGCACCTCAAGAAATGTAGCCCCGCTCAACTCAAGAGGAAAGCAGACGAGCCAGCCCCCTCCACTTCCAAGGTTGCTCGCTTTGAGGTCGACCCCCAACCATCAACCAGCACTTCCATCATTGATACCGTCCGCTCAACCATCGTATCGGCATACAATACGGCCAAGGTAGCAGTAGATCATCTGATTGGAGGAAAGCAGCTCCGTATCGAAGAGATCGAGAAGGCGTTCCGTGGGAGGATGAAAACCTACTACGTCGTCAATCGTCCCGGTATTAAGGATCCAGCTGGATTCCTCCGACAAGCTAGAGAGCTAATCATGGCGAAGATTGCAGAAAACTTGCATGCAGAGAACATCAAGACGCAATTAGTTTTCATCGCCGAGTACAAGAAGCCAGTAGGCGATAACGATGAGAGGAAGGAGATGAACTTCAAGACCAAGAACGCCATCATCCTTCCCACCACCAACATTGTGAACTATCTGGAGGACGCCGAGGGGAAGATTCTAAAGGAAATGGACGAGTTCTACGCCAAGGGATCCGGGTGGACTCTGGCTAAAATTATCGGATTGGAGCTTAGAATCAACAACTACAAGCCTCTTCGTGGATCAACATACTGCGAACTACCAAAGAAAATTGCAGCTAAACACGCCGTGCTCAATATTAACAACAACGACAACAAGTGTTTCCTGTGGTCTGTGCTAGCCGCACTTCACCCTATTCACAGAAAAGACCAACCTCATCGCGTTCAACACTATCTACCCTATGAGCACGACTTTGACCAATTCCTTCAAGACATAACATTTCCCATCAGCCTCGACCACGTCAAGTTATTTGAGAAGAGGTCTGGGATCTCCATCAATGTCTACGCCTACGATGAAAAGTTCGTAGTGTACCCGCTGCTGGTCACGGATAGGGAGCAGCAGAAACACATCGACCTGCTGTATATAAAGGACAAGAACAACGCCCACTACTGCCTAATTCGAGATCTCGTCAGATTATCTGGCCGGCAAATTACAAAACACCATCAAAGAACATGGATATGCCGTAGGTGTCTACAGCACTATGGAAGAGAAGATCTGCTAGCCTCACACATGGAATACTGCAACGACCAAGAAGCTGTTAGGATTGAAATGCCTAAACAGGGCAGCAAAATCAAGTTCGAGGAAGGAATAGAACGATGAGAGTACCCTTCGCTGGATACGCCGACTTCGAATGCATGCTGACCGCCATTGAGGAGGAGGATGAAAGAATGGACGAGGATGGAGCAGCAAAATCATATACCAAGCAGTATCAGAAGCATGAGGCTGTAAGTTTCTGCTACTATATTGTTTACGCTGATGATCACTACGGAGAACCTGTGAAATACTTTGGATCCGATGCAGCACAAGTTTTTGTTGAGAGTCTGTTCAGAGAGTCGAAGAAAATTGCTCACCTATACTCTTCTGCAGCAGCCAAACCGATGGACCTAACCCCAGAAGATCTCACTACCATCGCCAACTCTACAATCTGCCATATTTGCGAGAAGCCTTTTACTGACCCGGAAGACTACAAAGTCAGAGACCACGACCATCTTACTGGAAAATTCAGAGGCATCTCTCACAACACCTGCAATCTCAAGTTTCGCAAACCTAATTTTATTCCAATTTTCATCCACAATCTAAGCGGCTATGACACACATCTTTTTATAAAAATGTTCGGACTCAATGATGAAACTATTAGCGTCATACCTAATAACGAGGAGCGTTACATTTCCTACACCGTAGAGATTGAGGGAGGAGTAAAACTACGGTTCCTTGATTCTTGCCGCTTTATGATGTCCAGCCTCGACTCACTGGCGAAGAACTTAACGACACCACAATTCCGCGAAACATCAAAATTCTACTCTGGAGAGAAACTACAACTACTCATCAAGAAGGGTATCTACCCCTACGACCATATGGACTCCTTGGAAAAATATCAGCTCACCAACCTACCAGAAAAGAAGGACTTTTACAACAGGCTAAACAAGACGGATATCACAGATGCAGAACACGAACACGCTCAGACAGTATGGAATACATTCGAAATCTCCAACATGGAAGAATACACTCTCCTGTACAACCAGACGGACGTTTTGCTTTTGGCGGACATTATGGAGAACTTTAGAGACGTTTGTATGAACACCTACAAGCTCGACCCAGCATGGTATTTCACCGCTCCCGGACTGGCATGGAGTGCAATGCTTAAAACTACGAAAGTTGAACTGGATCTGTTGACCGACAATGAAATGCGGCTGATGATCGCCCGAGGTATTCGAGGAGGAATATCCCAGTGTTCCAACCGTTATGCAAAGGCAAACAACCCTTATATGGAGGATTATGACATGGACAGGTCTACTACTTACCTCACATATCTGGACGCCAATAATTTATATGGATGGGCTATGAGCCAGCCTATGCCTCATGCAGACTTTCTATGGGTGCACGATCCTGAAAACATCGACATCATGAGCATACCGGATGACGCTCCTAGAGGCTACATCTTCGAAGTGGATCTAGAGTACCCTCGAGAGCTCCACGACACCCATTCGGACTATCCATTGGCACCAGAGCAGCGCATTCCTCCAGGCTCCAAGAACATGAAACTCCTACTCACTCTCTTCAACAAGGAGAAATATGTTATTCACTACCGAAACCTAAAACAGTACATCTCCCTTGGCATGCGGGTGAAGAAAATCCATAGAGCTGTCAGCTTTATGCAGAGTACTTGGCTAAAGGCTTACATCGATTTAAACACCAACATGAGAATAAGAGCAACAAACGAATTTGAGAAAGACTTTTATAAGCTGATGAACAACTCAGTCTTCGGTAAAACTATGGAAAACATACTAAACAGAGTGGATATCCGCCTCGCCACCAAGGAAACACAAGCTGATAAGTGGATGGCGCAGCCTAATTTCAAGAGCCGTACTATATTCACAGAGCACCTGGCTGCAGTCCATATGAGTAAGACACGTCTGTTCTTCAATAAGGCTATATACGTAGGCATGAGCATCCTGGACGTTTCTAAGTTGTTGATGTATGAGTTTCACTACAATGTGATCAAGAAGAAATATGGTAAAAAAGCGCAACTCCAGTATACTGACACAGACTCGCTTACATATATGATTGAAACAGTTGACTGGTATAAAGACATGAAGGAGATGATTCATCTATTCGACACCAGCGATTACTCCGACCCCAACCGTTTTGACATTCCAAGAGTTAATAAAAAAGTGTTGGGTGTGATGAAGGATGAGCTTAGCGGACGTATAATGTTTGAGTACGTGGGGCTACGCTCTAAAATGTACGCTAGCCGGTCTGAAAACGGAGAAGCTAAGAAGGCAAAAGGAGTAAAAAAATCTGTAGTAAAGAATGAACTAGAGTTTTCTGACTATTAGCAGTGCCTCGATAAATTCTGTCTCCTCTACAGTACTGTGGATGTTACATTGGATGACGCTTTGGAGAGAAATGAAAAGTATAAATCCTGCCAAGTGAATAGAAAAATGAATCTAATTAGGAGTCACCGCCATGAACTGTACAGCATAGAGCAAAATAAAATAGCGCTTTCAGCCTACGATGATAAGCGTTTCATTTTGGAAGGAGGAATAAAGACCCTGCCATGGGGACATTATTCCATCGACGAAGAAGCGATGATTGACCGAGCCGTCTTAGACGCGCTGATGGTGGAGTAAGGAGACGGATGGGAGCACAAGAGTGCAGGAGGTAGCAAATAGAAGAAGGTCGGCTACCACTTTCCGCAGCGGGGAGGGGCTGCGGAATCCCGTAAAAGCAATGACCGAAATGTATTGATTGTTTTGGAGAATACCTTCGGGGGTTTCCGGAGATTGTCGGGAACCTTCGGCAATCGTCGAGGTCCTGTGTAAGCACACCGGTCGGCGATCAGTTGTCGGCGAGCCTTCGAGCGTCAAGTACTGTTCTCTCCTGACTCTCTGATTCCTGCCTGCGCAGAACTTTTCTGTTGGTGAGTACTTGGATATCATCATGTACGGAAAATACAACGCTACTGAACAAGCACCCATCCTGGACGGTGACTACAACCCAGTCGTCAAGCAGGATGGGTGGGAAATCTACAAGGACTTTATGTGGCTAGAACATGACATTGGTAAAAGATGGCATGCTCAACCACGTGATGAATTTGAAATGCAATGGTACGAAGAGGACATGAAGTTTATGCGTGAAGAAAACCCGATAATTAACCAGCATTGGGAGTTGATAAATTCTGAACAGAAATATCTCCAGGCATACCTCGACACTGTGGATTGGATGGACCTAAAGATTTTTGTACGTGGAATCCATTACAACAGGGAATGTCGTAAAAGAAAACTTGCAGATGTAGAAATGGAAAAGCACATAGCACAAGAAAAGAGACTGCGGGAAAAATTTCATACTTACGTTTCCTTCGCCTTTTATGAAAAATAGAAACAACTCACTTAAGGGAGCACAAGAGTGCAGGAGGTAGCAAATAGAAGAAGGTCGGCTACCACTTTCCGCAGCGGGGAGGGGCTGCGGAATCCCTTAAAAACCAATAAATATTTTGGTTTACAACAATCTTAATCAGTTATGAATTGGACACAATTCAATCCAGTTATGAATGTGAGAGAAACCATCGCCAAAGAGCTACACGCTCCAGCCAGAAGAACATTTCCCACCAGACCTGTGGAAGTCAGGGTTATAAACGATTGTATCAGCTGATTTTATGATACCAACACAAAGTGTTAACAAGGGTTCATACACCCACTTATATCAACGCTTTTACCAACGTA
>JAQJVL010009032.1:0-17498 GCA_035578905.1 Stictocephala bisonia
TTTATATTTCAAGATTTTTTCTTTTTATTTCTTTTTTTTCTTTAATATCACCAGAACCCCTCAGCTCAGCCGCCGGGAAAAAAAAATGGACAGAACTGACCTGAGGACTGAAGAACTCTACCCAAAGCTGTAGAGAGGGTAGCGGGCGAAACAGGCTCCAGCATGGTCCTCAGGCCAGGCTAGCAGAGCAGATGGTCGACAATCCCCGGACGGCAGGCCGAGGGCTGAACGTCCCACTCGAGGACCCTGGACTGTAGGACAACACCACAGCACGTTAAAAGCAGTCCAGCCATCACAACACAAATATTATACATAACCCCTAAACATGACATGGCAACACAAAACGGGCACAGACAAAATTATACAGGATTATCACACTAGAAAAAATAAAAGATCTATTTTTTTAGGTCATGAATAATTATGTTGGCAAACTCAGATTTAGGAAAAATTACCATTAACAAATTATAAAAGAATTAATTACGTATATGGACTTAAAAATGACAAACTGAATACTAGGCCATGGATACATGAGCAATATGTTAAAACATGAAAATCAAAGGGTACAGCTAGGCTAGGTTATTGGCAAAGAACAAAAAGTATGATATCGGTAACTACAACTGTAAAAAGGCTCCATAAACATTATACAGAATTACAATTGAAAATAAAGGCAGAAATAAAAAGCATTAACGGTAATTACCAGTAAAAATTAACATGGAGCACATGGGTCAAACCTAAGTTAACACATCTAGACAAAGAATACAAATTTAACCAAACTCTGAAAACACAAGCAAGAACGATTAATATTATTGAAACAAAAGTATTTTCACCAAAAGGGAGATTAAATATTAGAAATTACAAAATTAACACTTACGTTTTGGAGTCTCTCAGCCGAACATAGTAATCTCAGCAGGCAGAGCCAAAGACAAAATGACGGCCAACCTGAAAGACGAAGGCTCCAGAGAAACTAGAACTACTCGAACAATCTAGAAGCCGGTCAACCGGACCGAAGCTGCTGGAAACCGGAACGAAACGGAACTGGGCCAACGGCTACCAAAGTACGCAAATCGCCGGGCAAAAGCGAATCTCAGGCAGCCTGGCAGACAACAACGAAAAAACGAAACTGTACCGGTCCAAGACCCGGTACACAAGTTTGGTTACAGAGCATTGAAATGCAGTATTGGTGTGAGGTCTTTAAAGCTCCTCTAATCCTACAAAATTTTAGAGTTTGTATTATCAAGATAAAAGCCATAATTCCTATTTATAAATAAAAAGATGCAGTGGAAATTGTAAAAAAACTATTGTACTTGGTTGAACTCATGTATAATATTAGCAGAATTATTTTTACCGAGTTAATGTCTGGCTTAATAGACTAGTATTTAGTTGGATCATACGTTTTCTTTCTCAAATTTAAAATGAAAAAAAAATGCTATTGATTTTTAAAAACAAAATGTTTATCAAAATGTTTTTATTTGTATACTAAAAGGAATAGCTATAGCTTATAGCTATAACATTTTTAAGCCATTATAAACTATAGCTTCTTATATAAAATATTATATAGTCTAGCTAAAAATATGGGCTTAGTCTTATTATAAGAATATATTGCCTAATTTATGACATTCAAAATAAATTATCAAATATGTAATATACCAGTCCATGGTTTGTAATAGCACAATTAAAATCCATTTACGTGTATATATGTAACATATATATACATATATGTTACTTCTGCATCTTTTAAAACACTGTAAAGACAGGCAACGCAGAGTTTCAGACTAAGGCTATACAATATTGTTGGTCGTACAACATTAATGAGACAATTTACCTTCCCTGAGGACTCGCCATCAGATTCTCTGTTGGCTTCATTTAGCTTTCATACTTGTCTCAGGCCACGTTGAAAGGAGAGTGATTTGATATGTTTACTATTTACTAAATTTGATATTTTATAATTAACTGAACCTATAAAATATTATAAATTTAATGCTAACCTTAAAAACCACTTGTAGAAGGATACTCTCAATACATGTATCAATCCGAACCTAAACAAAACTTCTAAAATTATTGATTAAAAGTTAATTCTAGTAGTTATATTGATTTTCGTCACTTTTTTGTTTAGTGTATTTTAATTTTCTTATATTTTTGTAATCTCTTATAAAACAAACGAAGAACTTTTAAAGATTATGGTAATTATAAAGAAATAGGTCTTCTTGGCTCTGTCGTTGAAATTATTTTTCAAAGTTAATACATAACTAAGAGACAAGAGTATGGTTGGTTTTTCTAACGGAAAAGCCTGTAAAATTACGAAAATGAGGACTATATATATATATATATATATATATATATATATATATATATATATATATATATATATATATATATATATATATTAGTAAAACATAGTGACGTGAGTTCGCATTATGTGGAATATTGCCCTGATCTCGGTTATGTCAAGATTTTGACAAACGAACTGTTAGCTTTGTTTTTGAAATTTGTTAATGATGGATTATCATATGAGGGAGACTAAGATAGTTGGACATTTGCCATCATTACGTGAAAATTACCAATTATGACGTTTCGATTTGGTAAAACCAAACCTTTTTCAAGAGCTAAAAACTAAATTACATCTACACAAACATGTTATAAAACTACGTTCTAAAACTAATAAACTTATATACTTTAATAATTATCTACATTTTTACCTAGATCCTAGAATAGGGTACAACAAAATCAACTTATACTAAATATAAAATGTTAACAGGGTTAAATTAATATAACCAATTAGGCGCTCTCAAGGTCACGATATCAACAAAAAAATGTTAAAACACAATTAAAATTAATATTCATATCAGACTGAAATAAGATTACATAAACTAATCATAAATATATGGTACCTGAAAAACACTATTAATTTATAATAACATTCAACATGCACAAAAATGATACATATGACTCGGAAGGGCTGAGACTACTATTACAATTACATTTTACTATTACAATTACATTTTAACCTGAAAAGACAACAATTATTAGGAATAAAACAATACAATAATCAAATATTACAAAAATGATGAAATCTTACGACCCGCAGTGACGATGGCGTCTAGACGTCCCAGGCACGAAGTGAGGATGATACAATCCAAATGCAGTGTCTATGAAGTTCCCTCCAAGGTGATAAAACACGGGGACAAGACAAACATACACACTACACTTCACAACAACCATACACAGACTGACGAGGTCAGGGACGTACGCTCCGAGATCGCCAAAAATGCGGTGAATCAGGTACGGGGACGGGGCCGTAGACTCATGGGGTGTTTAATTGTTGTAGGTGCAGGTGGTGTAGGATTCTGGTTAGATGATATCGTGAGTGTATTGAACTTTGTATAAAAACACACTTGATAAAAAGGACTGAGTCTCAGTCTAACCACTGAGGATGCCACATCGTAGCATGGGCGAAACGTCTGAAACTGTATATTTTGTAAATAGTCCTTTGACGTGGTTGACACCGGAAGAACTAGTTGTTAATAATGACTCCAGCCGCTTAAGCTTACGAAATAGGACCATATATTTATGGTTAGTTTATGTAATCTTATTTCAGTCTGATTTGAATATTAATTTTAATTGTGTTTTAACATTTTTTTTGTTGATATCATGACCTTGACAGCGCCTAATTGGTTGTATTAATTTAACCCTGTTAACTCTAGGATCTAGGTAAAAATGTAGATAATTATTAAAGCAGATTAGTTTATTAGTTTAAGAACGTGGTTTTATAACATGTTTGTGTGGATGTAATTTAGTTTTTAGCACTTGAAAAAGGTTTGGGTTTTACCAAATCGAAACGTCGGAACCATTAGCGTCAGTTAAGCACGTTAGCATCGGACATGTCCCGATTTAACGCGCTTGTTATATTCGATACGTTCTGCTAGGATAGGGCTAGATTGACTATTGATAAGTTAGGTTATGTTAGGTTCGTTTAGGTTCAAATTCAAAATATTTTATTGTAGAAATGACAATGTAAATTGTATTACAAACGTCAGAATATGTAATATGAAACATGTTCAGAAGATAAAATAAAATAAATCTATTCTATCGTAGTAGGCCTAGTTAGAAATTATTATATTACCCATAGAGCTAAATTAACATTATTAAATTAAATTAAACATTAACAGTAATGAACTCCTCGACCGAGTAACAAACAATTCCAAGCAGACTGACGAGGTCAATTCACACGCAGTGAATTTTTGAATTGCCTCTCTGTTTCTATGTTTTTAATCTCTTCTGGTAATTTATTGTATAATTTTGGTCCTATATTTTTAGGAAGCCAAGCTGCTAGCTGCAATCTGTGAGCCGCCTGCCTATGTTGATGCCTTTGTCTAGTGTCGTAATTGTGCACGTTTTTACCAGTTATAATGGATGTGAATTTAAATCTGTAATACACCAGCATCTCATAAATATATATTGAGGGTAATGTTAATATTTGAAATGATTTAAAATAGTTTTTACATGATGTTCTTCTGTTTATCTTGGCAATAGGCAATAGTACGAATTGCTCTCTTTTGTAAACAAAAAACTCGCTGAAAATTTGAGCATGACGTTGAACCTTATAAAACAATAATAATAATAATCTTTATTGATCTCAGAAAATAATACACATAACATTTACAAACAATATGAGAAAAGCCACCACATGGGCTACTGCCTGTGGGTGATGGCTGAGTTCAATCAGTTTATGAATTGTTGATAAATACTAATTACTTAATTCTAAAACAATTTATAATGTGAACTAAAAACATTATGAAACTAACAAACATTGTGAAAATATGTAAAATTACGGATAATAATGGAAACTAACATAAACGAACAGTAAAATAGAGTTAAGGAGTTGAAGAAATGTCACTATCACTGCATACTACACTCATGTTCAACACTCGAAAGATAACACTTATTGCCACTCACACTCACGTTCAAACCACTCAGACCCTCAAAACTATCATTGCACGCTCACATTCAATACCTTACCTTAACCTTGATTCTATGAGTGAGGTGTATATTAATTTCATGAGGAAGAAGTTTTGGTAGCTGGCAAATCTTCTTAAAAGAAATAACTGTGAAGACAATGTAGAGCATAGGGCGTTTATATGTGGTGTCCAAGAAAAACTACTATCAATTGTTAATACTAAATATTTGACCTTTGTATTAAATGGGAGCTCAAATGTATTCATAAATACGGCCGGATTCATGTCAGGATCAATTTGTTTAGAAAAATTTAAGCAGTTTGTTTTAGCTGGATTGATGTGCAAGTTATTACTATTTAGGTATTGGTAAAGGTTTGTAAGTTCTATGTAACTTTCAATTTCCAAATTATTCCAGAATTTATTTTTAAAAAGAATAGAAATGTCGTTGGCATACTTTATGATAGTTAAGTCAGTTACAGCTTTTGAGATCTCATTCATGTAAATAATAAAAAGAATTGGACCTATTACTAACCCTTGGGGAACTCCAAATGTTTGCTCTATATTTCCGGATTCGTTAGTATTTACTTTTACTTTTTGGTTTCTAAGATGCAAATAGGATTTAATCCAATTTAGGTATACTCCCCGGACCCCCAGGCGGTACAGTCTTTCAAAGAGTATGTTATGATCTAGACAATTGAACGCTTTTTGTAGGTCCAAAAATACCCCCACAGTTTTACATTTCTCATCAAGAGCAGTAACCACTTTGGTGGTGAAATCAACCATTGCGTCAGTTGTATTCTTCCCTTTTATGAATCCGTATTGTTTCTTACATAGTAAGTTATTTTGAAATAAAAAATTTAATAATCTGTTTGCAAAAACGTGCTCATATATTTTGGAGATAGTAGAAATATTCGAAACAGGGCACCAGTTACTCGGTAACTTGGAGTCTCCTTCTTTATAAATGGGGCGAATCACAGACTGTTTTAGTTCGCTGGGGAATATTCCTTGTGAAAAAGAAGAATTAATTAGTTCTGAAAGGAGCTCACAGATGTATCCGGCGCAATGCCTGACTGTTTTATGGCTCAAACCATCGTATCCAGCTGAGTTTGAATTTTTTAATTTAATAATAATATTGTCTATTTCTTTGGAATCAGTAGGATATAATAAAAGAGAGCTAGGGTATATTATATTTGACTCCGGCAGTAATGCCGGTTCTGTTATCTTTAAATGGTTATGTACCCCAATATTTGCGAAATATCTATTGAATTCCTCAGGGCTGGGCATATCAGTAGGTAGTGGAACCGGTTTCTTTTTCCTATCTAAGTCAATAATTTTCCATGCATTCCTTGAAAATGTTATCGTTGTTTATTAGATGATTGCATACGTGCATTGCTTTAGCAGCTCTTATTACCTTGCGATAGGTCCGTTTATATTCATGAAAATATTGCAAAAATTCCTTATGTTGGGTTATGTTGGGTTTGGCTATTTCATGTTAAATTAAGTTAGGTTATGTTAAGTTAACCTAGGTTACCTAACCTTACAAGCCCACATTTAACTTAACTAAACCTAACATAACCTAACCTATCAAAACTAACCTAGCCTTATGCTAACTAAATACAAACTTACTAAAACTTACAAATTTTCGGCACTAATGTGCTTAATAATGTCACCCTTGTTATATTCGTAATCAAGACTGAGGTCTGTACACTTTCAGTACTCAAATCGGGTGATTAATAAAAATAGAATCACTTTATATAAAATTATATAAATAGTAAAATAAATGAAATATTAAAAAAAAACTCCGAAATAGTAATAATTTGATTATTGGATAGTTATATTATTATTATAATTATTGTTTTAACGTACCATAAAAAATATTTACAGTATAAGAAAGTTATATTTTTACTAAGTTAAGTTTCTAAAATATTGTGTGCTACTCTGATTAGCTTTTAAAGGGTAATTACCAATTAATACAGTTGATAGATGTTTAAGCATAGTTGTTGGAGTGATTTACGATTTGAATTAGTCGAAATAATGTAATAAGGCTTTGTAGAAATTGTTATACTTGGCCTTAACATCCAAACCTGCACTTTGTCGCAGTTAGTTTTTGAAGGCAATGATAAGGTTAAATAAATCACAATTTGGTACAGTAAATTATTGGTAAGTACGTACTTACCAATAATTTACTGTACCAAAATTTTTCTTTTTTCTCGTTTTTGTAATTTTTCCAGAGTATTGGTTGCAGAAAACTATCATAATCTTATTTATTGACTAAGTATCTACTATGAAAAAATGTTCAGCCAAAACATTAACAAGCCCCTGTTCTATATAATTACCAAGAAAGTATTCCGAAGGTGTTTTTAGTTGTAACAAAGATATTATTGCATATAATATGAATAATCGACATATAAATATCAAGATTTTCTATCATGTTTTTTAAACTATGTACAAATTAAATGTCATATTAGAACAGATTTATAATTTGTTTACGGGTTGTAATATAAAGTTCAGTACACCTTCTATCAGCCTATTGCTAGTTCAGTCTCTGGTTCGGTATACACTATATTGTTGGATACACGAGAAGTAACTGCCTCTAGTTATAAGAAAGTGGATACTTCTAACGAGGATCAAAATACAACTACATTAACCCACTGAGAAAACGCAAGACAATATTTTGAAGGTGAATTTAGCTTTATCAAACTCTTTAATCTTAGGACTGGCGGTTATTTTTTTCCTAGCATGGCAGGCTATGTTTACCTAATGTTCAGACTTCTGTTATAAAAGTCATAAAAATTAGTTATTTACCATACACCTACTTATTACTAAGTATCAATATTTATATATATGCTATCATACAAATTATAAAACATAATCAAAAATACATATTTTATTTTTCCGTTCCAAGTAACATTTATGTAAAGTTACTGTCATAAATCATGAAAATGGTAAATAAACAATTTTTGGATAATAAAATTAAAATGTGAAATATCCAAAATTATTTTAAATTTATTCAGGTATCAGGTGATATGTGCATTATAAATTATATAGGCACAAAAAACCAGACATTTATAACCATAACAATACAACAGCTGAACATTGTTGCCATGGAAACAGCTGTAATAAAAATTATCCTATAGAATTTAATAAGAACATTACAGAGTTATTTCTTTTACTATAATTTAGCTAAAATAGTTTCTTTCAAATTAATTTATAAATAATAAGGTTATTAAAATATTTACAGCCATAAAAATATACATACACAAAATAATAATCTATCAGTCTATGACATATACAATTACTGTTTTTAATACGTTATTTTTACCTTATACAAAACACATTTCACTTTATATTACTATTATATCACTAAAAATACACTCCCTAATGCACACTGGTCAATATATAAACCAGCGAAAACACATAATTACATATTAAATACACTTCCATGGTCATATATTTACATACAATAAGAGATCTGACAACGGCAAACTTCTCCTATTCAGAATAATGGAAAATAATCGATTATATGTCCATACTATTGAAACCGGCAACTATTCTTGATTCAATACATACCAAAAACGTAACAAATGTGTGCTATAACTTGAAAAAACTGGGGGAATATTATAAGTACGCACTCTGCCATTTCGTTAGTCATAATGCACCATGCTAGTTTTAAGAGCGCACTCTGCCATTTTGTTAGTTACAATATACCGTAATAGTTTTAAAGTTAGCATATTTTTCAAAAATCATGACATTTTAAATTACAAAATATGCCTTAATTTTTTTTCGTCTAGAATTTTTGTAATAACTTAACGGTCCCTCAACTTAACACATAAAAGTTACTTAACTGGGACAGTTGGGAAGTTTTTAAAGAAAAATCCAAATCAGATTGTTATATAACGCATCAGCTGCATTATTTAAGTGTTACCCTTGTTTAAGTAATAACCCTAAAGAGTACGATTTCATAACTATTATTGGTAACAATAAAATTGTAATTCGTACTACAAATAAAATCTTAGCAGACTATTAAAAATCTGTTAAGTTTTTTACTTTTTCAGTTTTACTTGTAGTTGTTTACATAATGTTTCTTAAAGTTACATGGTAAGCCTCAGTGAACATACTTTTTTTCTTAAATATGAACTTAAAAACAAAACAGTATTATTTATTTCCTTGTTAATTTCAAAAAAAATAATTTTAGTCAGGATTTTAAATATGTTAAATATTTATTTATTTATTTTTTGTATACAACTACTCATTTTGCATTCAAAATCAAAACGCTAGCAATTAAATAAACACATTTACTACATTTGTCGGTATCGCTAAGACTCGTGGGTGAAATACGGCCAGCTGTGCAGTACATTCTACTGAACGTATCATGGTACTCGGTACAAAACAATAATCCTATACCATTGATCCATAAATAAATAAGTGAAGTATATGAGTGTCAATATCATATTACACGTAGAGAAAGTGGCATTTTTAAAAGGTACCCAAACTTATCTATCACATTATTATTACCATAAATATAGTAGGTATACATTATTCTTGCCCAAAAATAAATAATCTTAACCATACCTGTAGGAAAAGTATGTAAGCTAACATGACATTTTTAACAAACTTATATTAAATTTTCATAAACCTCATCAAACAATGGTAAACGTAATTATTTACTTCAAATGAATATAAAACAAAATAAAATAAATGTTTGTACTATTTTAGATTTTACCTTTGGAGAGCTATTTAAGTTTACATCCAATACATATTGTTAACAAATATATAATTGCTGTAGGAATATTGAGTTTTATTGGTGCGTAGCACCCAAAAATCTCAATCAATGACAATTACCAACCAGTAACTCAATCTGTTCCATACTTCTACAGTAGGTCAGACAAGAGTATCGAGTCATTATTTTACTATATGAACATCCAATATCATTAAAAGTGCAATTAAACTCAACATTATGAAAATCTCAAAAATGGTCAGTACCACTGTTCGTGTATGGGTGGGCGGGTGGGAACGACAATCTATACACACTTTGTCCCCAAGTAGCTGGGTCACTGCACTTATGCCGACAAATACGTATAAACTAATTCAGACTTAGAGTTAATAAGTCTGGTAATATTTCTGGTTAATTTTGTAGAAAACCCCTTTGACGTACAGTAGCACTGTAGGTGTATGAATGAGTGGGTGTGTCAATACCACTGTACGCGTATGGGTGGGCTGGTGGGTCAATACCACTGTACCAAAATGAGAGTCGAATGTTCAGCACTATATTGAATACATTATTTATTTTTAAAGTTATCTAATTTTAAGAATTCTAAGTATATTAAACGTTATACAGTTAGTCATCAAAGTGGATAAAATATAGTTAATCAGGGTAGTCTTATTTCATACTAAACATACTGCACTTTTAATAAGTAGTATCCATTGTGCTTGGTTGTTAGTAAAGTGACATTAGTGTGCATACACTCTAGAAACGCATTATTGTCTTTGTATTACATCGATATACAAAAGGTAATAGTTTTAAGGATTCACATATTACAATAAATAAACAATCTTTTGGTTAACACCACATTGTTAAAGTGACACGTGTTACTATATTATACAATACTAATATAAGTGCATTGTGAAGACAGCAAGGATTTCAAAAGTTTTCAAAATGTGGAGTCCACATCAAGCTGGCTCAGCACATATTATATTTTACAGCACGCTTGGTTGTTAATTATTTCAATATACCGATAACATTGTCACATTCTTATTTTAGTATGGTTTAATTTATTTTTAATTAATAGCATTAACAATTAGTTTTCTTTGTTTATACTTTTAACTTTCAAAATGCCAAAACTGTTCATATTCAAACTCATTTAAATCACCAACACAGCTTTGTAAATTTTAAATTGATTCGTCAGAGTATTATATTAATGTTATTTAATTAATCAGAATAATGCTTGTTTTCAAAATACCCCACAGTAATACAAGATAAACTATTAAAATTTTTCGGAAATGGACTACACTTTAATGATGCCAGATTTTGACACATCCCTTTTTTTATTTATTACCAAGGCTTAATATGGTGAACCAGCCTGTTATATATACCTATATAGAAACACTGTTTTCTTTTATTTACGACATTTAAGTCCATAAATTATTTATACTTGTTTAACTGACGTCATCCATCTAAAAAATAGAATCATGAAGCTTGTTAGTCTAATACAAATTATTATGTTACCAATCTCAGAGATTTGATCTATTGAAAACTCTGTGATACATACAAAAGGTTTGAGGTCAAAGTCATAGTTCAAATCTAAAAAGTAAAATTTAAAGTAGAAAGTACTTGTGTCTTAATTTTTGAATATTCGGCTTCCATCACCAAGCTAATTCAAATTTTCGCAACCATTTAAGACCTCTTTCTATAGTTGAATGAAGACAAGGTAACCTCCCACCCTTCAAAAGAACGCATTGGGCAATCAGTAACTATGTAATCCATAGTTTTAATTTGATCACCGCAATCTAATGATCGATCATTTGTTATTACTAGTAGTTAGATCTTCCCAATCTGGTGCAAAATCTAAAAGGAATCTGTACATATTGCCTAAGTATAAAAGTCTTGAGGTGTGTGTTTTTATTATCGTCAGCTTCCAACCATTAAGCCGTTAAGAGTATCAAAGTGTCAACTTAATATATGTTTAAAAGAACCAGGCTTCAGGGCATTAAGTCGAGAGATGAGAAATACATAAAAGTATTTTGACCCTAGATATGAGGAATTTAGAAAATACATTTATACGTATAACATTGAGTGGATAATCTTCCACGTGAGAGTTTAATATACTTGGTTCACCGTAGCGTATATTATCCACCTGCCATATATTATCAAATGCTACCAATTGCAAGCTTTCTAGTTTGAATCACTAATTTTAACTTTACATAATTTTAACATTTACACGTGCATAGTATTGACCCACCCACCGACCCATACACATACAGTGATATGGGTGGGTCTTTGGCTTATTCTATGTAATTGGACAAACATTATTGTTAGATATGCGTGTTGTGTTTCAGGAATAATGGTAGCAACAAAACCAATATATGAGTTTCAAACTTATATCTTTTCTACATTTTTGTTTATGACTATTAAAATATATGTGTAACGAAAATTACAGAAAGTAAAAAATTAATCCTTCTCAAAATATTTTGAATTTCATTTCAATAAGTTAGGAAGCCACCTGTAATCATCTTGTGTAATCAACCATAATCTTCTTGAGTACCAGCCAACCATCATCAGCTTAGGTAACCCCCTGTGTTTATCATGGCTAGCTCCCGTGATCAACTTCATTATCCCCTCTGATTATTTTTTTAGACAACCATGATTGACTTTAGATAGCCACCTATATGATATTCTTAGGTAGCCTCCATGATCAACTTGATAATATTCCAGTGATTAATATCAGTAGCAACCGTGATAAGCTTAGGTAGTAAGTATGATTGTAAATGATTGCATAGTTTACTTAAAATTGTTTTAAAAAACATAGATATTTCTTCGTTAAGGCAGAGTTTGAGTTTATTACAGCAAATAAAAACAAACAAATTAAAAATGGTTGAGATTCCAGTAACTTTGAATATAAATTTACAATTTATGATGTTTTATTTTATAAAAATTAAAATGAGGAATAAACTGATTCAGAAAATATTTCCTTCAGTGTAACTGGGCTAATATTTAATATTTTTATTAAAGCGGGCTTAGAAGTAAACAATGAAATGTAGCATGAAGCAGTAACACAATGGACAAAAACATGCAAATGAGAAATACAGATTAATGTTGTTTCTCATTGTGCGCCGTTGTTATTTAGGCCCACTGAGAGTCGCTTAAATGAAAAAATACAGTTAGAAACGCGCGTGATTTACAGTAGATGGTATCTTACACGTTATTTAACTGAATGAGAAACTTCAGTTTAATAAAGTATAAGATTAAATGTCATTGTACTTTCATCATTATAATGGCCATTACGTATTAATCTTATTAAACATTTATTAGATTTTAACTGTGTTTTTTTAAATAATTTTATTTTTGAAAAAATAACTCGTTAATTTATATGGGCCTGTAGGCCTGCACGTAAAATTCGCTCAACAAATAAAGTACCAACCGTTAGCTCCCTTGGGAATTCGCACCTTGAACATTTCCCCTCACAGTCTGTAGCCTTAAGAGGGCTCTAAAGGGAAAGAAAATGTAGAAGTCATGCGACACTGGCGATAGAAGTTGGAACTACGTCCAGTTTAATCCGCCGGACGAAGTGCAATATAGTCCCAAGAATCATTTCCTGTATAGTAGGTTTTCGTAGTATTTTCAACCGGAAACCCCAATTACCCCTTCCTCCCGTCTGCCGTCTCCTCAGGTGGCTACACGCCCGACCTTCTCTGTCTGACTTCTGAATGTATGTTGAGCCCCGAAAGGCCAATTCTTTTCAACAATTAATTGTCAATTTTCCAGTCAGTACCGGTTTTGCTGCTATATTTTATTTCTTAACATTTTTTTATGTCATTTTGTTTTTATAAAAAATAGTAATATTTTACTATAGTTTTTATTAGTTTTTATTTACAAAAAAAAAAAAAAAAAAACAAAACGAAAAAAAACAAAGTAATATTTGTTTAGAAAAGTAGACTTTTTACAGCGAAATCAATTTATTCACTGATCAAATAGGCGGTCTACTAAAATATTGAATTTCTACTTGAAACGTTTTCCAAAATCATAATTCTTGTTCAAATCTTGTTATTCTCACTTTTTAACATAGTTAGGCATAGGCTTACCATACTTATATTCTACAATTGAAGAGTTTGATTTACAAACATAAAGATACGCTTTACTAAAAACTAAGTAAATTACGTTACAAAGAATGGTTTTTGTAAATATTTCTTAAAGCTCTTGGATTGTGATCTAAATATTGGTTTTTATGTGGTTAAATATTTAATAAAAGGCATTAATTGGAAAATAAATTTCTATTTCGTATCTTTTTATGTTCAGTTAAAGATTAAAACAACATACGCTTAAAGCATTAAAGGATACGCTGTACTGAAAACTAATAAATCACGTTAAAAAGTTATGGTAAAAAATACCAACTGTCTATTTATTTTACGTTTTATAGTTTTGTACGGTTTATTAATTATTTTTAATAAAATGAATGAAATGAAATGAATTGAATGAAATGAAATAGTTTTATTGCTTTTTGACAATATGTACATATTGTAGCCTTAACTTAAAGCTACTATTTATTTTTGATATGTTGAACAACTTAAATGAGAGATGAAAATAAAACTTCTTCAATGATAAAAATGGTGTTTATTTTTCTTCTTATAACTTCAACAAATAATAATAATAACAAAAATAAAAGAGCTTTCTTTATTTAGTTAAAGGAACACAAATAAATTAAAAATCAAAACAAATCAAATATCTTCAGACCAGAACCTTTTTTATTAATTAATTCTTAATTCAAAAATTTAGAAAATTGAAAATATCTCAAAATTGAAAATTGAAATTGAAATCAAATTGAAAATCAAAATCAAAGTTGCAAATCAAAATTGCCTCCGGGAGATCTGAAAAGAAATAAATAACCAGCTTTTAGTGACTTGAAACATTTTCCTTTTTTACAAAATTTTTTAAATAGAAAACAAAGCACTCTCAGAACTGTCACTAGAAGAGTGACTACAAACAGGAAACAAGTTTTAACCGCGCATGCTTGGTGGATCTTACCCTAACTACTAAAACCCTACTGAAAAACCTAACTAGAGAAAACTTGTAAAAATTACTTACGTAGCTGTCCTGGAGGTTTTAACCCAACAACGTGACCACAAACAAAGCGCGACATACGCACACACACTCACTAGCGACAAGGAAAATTGCCGATCCGGAAAACAAGACTCCGAACGGTTAAAATCGCCGTGAAGAACAAACGTGGTCACTCGCCAAAAGATTACTTAAAACTGCCCGAACGCCCGCAAACCTTCCACCAACGGACTTACCCCCTCCTTACTCTAGAAGCTAAATCAACCAATAAGAACCCTCTAAACCAGGACAACCGAACAGGTAAGGTTCACCAAACATGTAGACTTCAGAAAACATGTCGCATGAAATTGACAGGAAATTAACAACGTGAATATACTGGTTATTTAGCTAATTTAAATGGGAAAAAACTACTTTTTTATTTGAAAGGGGAAGATTCTGAATTTTTCTCAAAACTTGGAGAATTTATATTGAAAACTTTTGGTAAAAGAACCAAACACCTAAATCTCTCAGTTCTTACAATATTTAACATTTTCTAGACACAATTCTCTAAAATCATTATAATGAGACAATTAACAATTGTTACAATATCGTATAGCAAAAGTCATATTATAATAAAAATGATCCTACAAACTAATGATACATTAAGTGATGTGATAAAATAACTATAGTAACAATTCCAGCAAAGCTTAGTGGGGGAGTTTATTCGTTCACAGATTAACGCATTCATTCACTACAAACACTCTTCTACAGCACTAACATTCATACAATGATCTCTCCCGAGCCGTCCGCAAATTAGGAGTCAGCTATAAATTCACCCACAGAATAACAAACGAGAGCCACTAAGTAGCCTTTTAATCGAGACTTGAATTTGTTGAAATTTTGTTCCCTTTTGTTTAAATTTTTAAACAAAAAATTTAAAAAGAATGTTTAAAATTTTGACGCCTGCTACAGACGGTTTGCGTTCCAGGGCCGATGTACGGTGCCGAGCCACTCTAAAACTGTGACTACTTCTTGTTTCGTGTTGATGGATGTCGCTACCTCGTGTTAAATTACATTTGAATCTACAATAGAGTGCAGTCTCCAAAATGTAAATGCAAGGCAGCGTTAGCAAACCTAATTCCCTGAAGGACTGTTTGCATGACTCTCTAACTTTTAATTTGGAAATTATTCGTATTGCTCTTTTTTGTAGCCGAAAGACTCTTTGAAGTTTGTCTAAGGAACAGCTACCCCACAGTCTTACTCCGTAGGTAAGGTGAGGGTAAATGAGACCAAAATAGGCCATTAACTGTACCTTAACTCAACAACCTTAACTCACTGTACCTTAAAGTATTATATGATTCAATTAGGCATACACAAATTACTAAATATGACGATTTTTTTAAACACGACTGTTAAAAATAACCAACAATTTAAAACAGAGAAACTGCTGTGAGCATATATCAAAATAAAAATGATTTCACATAAACTATCATAGTTTTATGGCAGTTACAACAAAACACACTAATTTCCAAACATTAAAAAATAATTGAAATGTGGCCACTTTTTTTATTTGCTTCTGAAGTATGCTGAATGAATTACTACAATACGGCAAATGACACTACGGGGACACTTTGGTTTCAAAAAGCGAACATTTTGTTACAACAAAGATTTTCGCGGACAGAGACGAAAACCGAAGCGAACCGTATGAATGATATCAATTATAATTAAAATAATATATTATAATCTTGCTCAATTTTCCCATTGCCATGAGAAAAGCAATTATTTTACTTCGACAACAGTTCTTACACAATTACTTTTCAAAGATTTTAGTTTTACTGATAAATATTTCACAGTATTTTAGAAGTGATAAATTTAATATGATTCAATTAGGCATACACAAATTACTAAATATGACGATTTTTTTAAACACGACTGTTAAAAATAACCAACAATTTAAAACAGAGAAACTGCTGTGAGCATATATCAATTTCGAACATATAACTTTAGACATTCAAAGCAGATTGGGCTCACCTGCCTGACAGTAGTTTGGCCTCATAAACATGTATGTTCGGGGTAGTTTAGACTTACTTAGTCTACCAGTTTGACCTCAGCAATTCACACAGTACTTTGGTCTCAGTTTTTTATATGAGTAAAGTAGTTTGTAGTACCGCGCAAAGCAGTTTTTACGCTCCACTGAAAATAAGGAGGGCTACTAAATTATTGAACTTCTAATCAAAGCTTACTGTAAAATCACGGGTTTTAACAAAATTTGACTCCTAAAACGTTTGAAATTTAAAATTGATTTATATACCACACTTATTATACCCAACAATTAAAGAGTTTGATATAAAAGTGGGGCTAGGTACGCTTAAAGAATGAGGACAACTATAAATAATGTATTTTACTAAATAGCTGTAACAAGTGTTTAGCACCCTAACAATTTGCTTTACGTGGTTTATTATTCAATAAAATGCCAAACATTTAAAAATAACAATGTATTTTGTACAGTCAATTGAAGAATAAAACAAAATAATGCTAAATGAACCATACAAAAATATTTTGATGTTAAAGTAGAATAATATATCCAACTGTCAATTAAACTGTAGTTTGATTAATATTTATTGTACGGTTTTTACAATTATTTTTAACTAAATAACATATCATTTAACATATTATGTATTGTACAAAGGTAGTGTAAGTACTGTAGCACATACAATAATAAGTTTTCTTACTAAGACAATTCCAACATATAAGTAAAAAAGCATGACAATTGAAGTAAAACTATATAACAACAA
>JAQJVL010009033.1:0-17495 GCA_035578905.1 Stictocephala bisonia
TCACCGCCAAGAGTAGGCCTACTACCACGCGATTTTATTTAACGGCTCACGCTGAAGCCAAATTAATTATTGGCTAAACTAAGCCCCCTAGGCAGAAAAGTTTGAAATAAAAATAATAACTCATCTAATAATCTAAAACTTTCTCGCTTACAAAAATTCACTGATCTAAAAATAAAAAACTTTGTCGATCACTTACTTTTCTTTGTCAAGATTTTTGCAAGGTTAATTAAAAAGCTCATTATCTAATACTTCTAATAACAAAAATGGAATTATAATTATACCACATACAGGACGATTAACTAAGTAACACTCCAGTAAAATTGTAAAATTTTTTTCATATCCTAAGTGTACTTTAATACAGTTTTAGAGGTGCGCGAGAATTAAAAACTACGTAACTTGCACAGCGATTTTGCGTGCTTGGTTCATACCAAGATGGCCGACTTCGGCTCACTGCCTTACATGCATTATATAGGGCAGTGTCCTCTCTATGTTATTCTGTGCTCGCTGGCTGAATGTCGTGCTTGACCGGTCGAGCTGGTTTCCCGGAGGGCCTAGTGAGCGTTGGATAGTCTTGAAGTAGCCGAGAGTATACAGATGGAAAGGTAGCATTTTTGGTTTTAATGCTACTTACCAAACTGTGAGGAGCTGCTAGGCCACTTGAAATCAATGTCATCTTCTGGTCGACCAAAGACCGACGACGTACATCTACCAGAAGATCATAGTGGTGCAAGAAATCCACTCCTATTATAGGTCTGGCCACATCTGCGACTATAAAATGCCACTTCAATGTACATCTGAGTCCGAAGTCCAGGCTCAATGTCATTAGGCTGTAGGTAGCGATGCAGGCATTATTTGCAGCGAAAAGATCATAGTCTGTTTTCAACCTTCTTCCTGGTAGCATAGATTTTGGATATATATACACACACATATCTGCTCCAGTGTCCACAAGGCACTGCATTTTTGTCACTCTGTCAGTGATGCAGAGCGTGAGCAAGGTGAGGGCTAGATCGAAAGCTCGATGAGCGGTGGGAACGGTCATGGCGGTTGTCACTGACAGCGGCAATTTATTTCCTAAGAGTGGTAGCCACCTCGCCAATCTTCTCTGTCATCAATATGGTGATGCGCTCCATCATGGCCTCCATGGCGCTGATTGTGGTAGTGGCCTCCTCTACCTGGGATTGAGGACTAGCATCCAGTGAGCACTGCTAGAGCATAAAGATCAGCATTCTATTGTGTCGCTAGAATGGCTTGTGTGGTCGCTGGCAGTCTTATCAGCCAAAGTAACTTCAAAACAACATCCGGAACTAGACACGGAGGGTGTCTGAGGAACTGGGTAGGCTTGCGGTCTCCCATCTCTTCATGTTCCAACAGTTGTCTTGTCTTGTCTCCTGGTCTCGAGATGCACTGAGGCACTGAATGTCCACCGAATTTCCCAGAGGTTGGTGGTCCTAAACATCTCTCACTTCTACTGCGTATCTGGCATCCAGGTTTTCCGCAACATAGTTAAATCTAGCTTTATCTGCGGTTACTCCAGCCAGAGAGAATTGATTCTCAACCTGAATGAACCATAATTCAAGATCAGTAGGCCAGAAAGGTGTTACCCTGACAGCAATGCGATTCACCAGGGTAGCATCAGTGTCCGGCATACTGGTGAATTACTGTAGAGAACAAAACGGGAGGGCGGACAAGCCGCGGGCGGGACACACGTGAGGGGGCAGGTGACGCACTAACAAACAATACATGGCGGCACTATACTGAGAACAAAGACACTACTCACATCACAGATTGTTCAAATCACGTTGGGGTCCCCATTGTTGGTGTGGTGAGAAGAAAGGTGTCCATGTATAAAATAATGCGCTTGGGAACAATAAAAAAAATAGAATTTAATGATAAGTTGTACAGTATAAGTAACTACGAACAGGCTTTAAAAACGTTAATAAAAAGAATGAAAATAAAAACAGCTACGGTAAAAAAATATCTCCCAAAAATATCCATGTTGGTAACTAACTGAAAACACATGTTAAAAAAAACAATAAAATATTAAATAATAATAACATGTGTGGACAAGTAAATAAACTGTGAAAGTGTTAAATTGTTCCTCAGAGTAAAATTGTTAAATGATTCCCACAATTAGTTTCACTATTAGTTGTTAGACATGACTTAAAATTAAGCACTTAAATTCTTAATTATAACAGAAGAAACTAAGTGTACATCAATAATTAACTTATTACTATCAATGTAATTATTAGTAATCAGGTAATGATTGTTCTAGATACACATAAAATTGACTTGTGATAGTGGCTTTGAAATTATACAATTTTTATCAATAAATAAATGCCTGAAATTGCTAAAGTTTTTCCCACAGCATTTTGAATCTGACTCAATACATTATTAAATAAAACCTATTTTAAATTATCAACCCAAATTACTAGCTAAAAACATCAATCAGTGTTTGAAAATTAAAATTAAAAAATAAATTAAAAAAAATCATTAACATAAATCAAAAAGTGACTCTTAGATAAATCAACATAATAATAATATAAAATAAATACTTATGTGAACAGTTTGATAAATGGTATTTGAACAGGTTTTTGAAAATTATTAAAGCTAACCTTGCAAAACGCCTAAAATCACCATATCACTTAAAAGTGATTTAATCATCAGTTGGACGGTTAATCAGTGATGAGAATTATCAACAATACGCATAAATTTATATGTCACTGAAAGCATAATAGCATGCACAACTGATTATTCAATTGTAACATATTTCACCATATTTTTATCTGAAAAAGTTTTGATGTCAAATAAAAGCACCTATGTTTGTATACTTCACATGCGTTGTCAGTTGCTATTCTTGTGCTTACCTCAACCTTTGGCCTCATTCTCAAGTTGATGAATAGCGTATTCACTTATTTTTGTTTAATTAAGCATGCAGGACAGGGAACAAAGAATGTAATACAGTAATATGTTCCATAAAAAAAATCATTTTAACAAACCCATTTTTTAAGTAAGACCGTTTTCTATTATAAAAAGTTTGAGTTTCAGAAAAAAGATAGCATCAAGGTTGTAGAAAAATCAATTCATGATCATGAATTTGATTCGATCTAACATTTGGAGAACTGCCCGTACATTGTAGTCTAAAAACACAAGCTGTTGAGTCCACTTTTGTTTCCGTCCAGTCTTCATTTTTTAAATGGATCTTTATTGATGTGAAAGAAAAGTAAACTTTTATGAATTTTTCTGGTTTTCAAGTATGAATATGATGAGGTTTGGAACCCAGAAAATACTGAACACAAAGCAATTAGTGCCTATATCAAGCCTTTTACAACATACAATTTCAAAAATATGAATAAGTAACACGTAAAAAGTCTAATATGCTTGTAATAAAACATTTAGTTAAGATAATGGAATAGCATCATTCCAACAGATAAAAAGGTTATCACGCGTGCAGACACATAAAATATGAGTTTATTTTTGATAAGTGTTAATAGGTCATTTCTCAAATCGGATAAACTACTGAGGTGTTTTATTTTAAGGCTTGAATGGCATCCAACTGATAATAATTAGAATCAATTGGGGCTTATATTTACAGGATACAGTTGTTAAAGCATTATAAACTCCTAGTATTAAAATAAAAGAAATCAAGTCTCTGCTCTGAGAATACCTATCTTTCAACTTAACACTTCACCCTTAGACTAAGTTCAGGAAACTACCTAGATCAACTCTCTTGCAATTTTTTTTTAACTTGCAAAACGTTTCTTAACCCTTTTAGTGCCGCACGACACGCTCCGTGTCGATGCATTTCTGTACTAAAAATGCCGTCGACACGGAGCGTGTCGATCCGTATTTAATTTATTATAGTACTATCTTACTGTATTAACTGGCTAGTAACGATGCAAACAGCTTCTAAAGGCATTGAAGTACTTGTTTCGATCGATGTACTCTTCGATATATCGATGTTTCATTAGTTTACAAAGTTGCGCTATTTGTTTGTTTACATTGTACCGATCGGAGTTTGCATGTGTTTTCAAATCAAAGTTTTTATCATTTTTATTGTAAAATGGATAGAAATAAAGTAAACTGTGATGATTCTAGTTTATTGAGGAATCTTTTAGATGACGTTACAAGTGGTGAAGAGTATCTGAATTGAATATCTGAATTGAACAATCAATATGGTATGTAATGATTTATTTTCTATATTATTCTTTATGATTACTATGGTTACAACATATTTTAGGTATAGAATAGGCTCCAAATATAGTAATTTACTTCTTGTAACTTTGTTTTTTTATAAGAATAGAGAGAATACATTTTTTTCATAACTTATATGTTTTTGCCGTAAACTATCGTATTGTAAAATATTTTTATTTTGCAAAATATTGGGAATTGTTTGCATGAAAGTAATATTTGTTATACTGGTTTTGTTCAGTTTTAGATGCACTATAAGACAGTATTACTGGAAAAAATTAAAAAAAATACTGAAATATACATTTATGGACTCAAAGTCAAATTTTTTATTTTTATTTTTATCTTTTATACATTTTTTTTAGTTTATAAATACTAAGAGGACAATATTTAAAAATAATTTACAATCAAAAGGTGCAATAGTAATCATAAAATAAAACAAAACTTATTTCAAAGGTTTATGACCAAAAATAAATTTAATATGATTTTTTTTGTAAACCCTTACATTTATGCTCAGAATTGCTCGGCACTTCGTTAGAGAAAATCTATGGGTCTGGCTGGCTTGCTAAAAGATTAACAGTTGAATAGAGGCAGCCACTAAATGCTTCTTAGGGTGTCCAGCAACAGGGAAAATAGGGAAAACCTGGAAAAGTCAGGGAATTTTAAATGACCTGGAAAAGTAGGGAAAAATCAGGGAATTTGAAACAAAACCTGGAAAATCCTAACAAGAACACAAGTCTGTTGTGATTTGTAATAGTCACTATATACTTGGGTGCGCTACAAAAAATCCTTTACTTTGTTCAGTACTAAATGTCAGTTTCACGTGCCATTTAATATTCTAAATTATGAAAAAGCTACTTAATTCCGTTGCTTATGCTTGTTCGACCTCATACAACTAGCTTAATATCACTAAAAGTTTAAAACTCACTGAAAAAATTTTCTGATTAGTACTCTTTTAATAAGTCATATACCTAAAATTTATGCTAGTTTTGGGGAAATTATAATTTAGCACCGGTTTTTAAGGCTATTGAAAATTGTCATAATTTAACAATAGAATAAAAGGTATGTTTGTTTTTTACTCAAGGCTAATTATAAATATTTTTTTTCAATCTACCTCTACTTTTATAAAGTAGTTTAAAAAGAATAATTATTGTAGGTAATAGTTTTGAATTTAATTATTACGGTTATCAATAATATATTTGTGAAATATTGATCTTTCGGTTATTAATAATTGTAATTGATGTAAATAACATAATGTATGTACATGGTAGTACATAATATTACTTAATAGTTAGTTAACTTAATAGTACTATGTTGATTTGGGGTAAGGGAAATTTTCTATGAAATTACGGATCGGTCAGGGAAAAGTCAGGGAATTTGTTAAAGGAGGTTTACTGGACACCCTGTATTCTTTTATAAAATTCTAAAATATTCACATCCACGAAAGCAACTTTATAAAACTTCAGATCAATTTTAAAGCACGGTATGTGTTAAGTGTAGATGAGGACTGTTAATACTTTACCATTTAAACTCAAGACTTTCGGTGCAGCCCAGGGCAAAGTATTGTGTGTAATTTGGTGGCCCCTCCCTTCGCTTCAAAATAAATTTAACCCTAGAACTGATGACTATATTTTTGAATGTTTGGTAGCATTTCTCTTAAAATAGATAAGAAATATAAATATCTACCTATGGTTACCAAGTTGTTATCAATAATTGTTTTGTCTCGAGTTGTAATGATGAAAAAGTATAATCATAAGTAAAAAAATATTTATCATACGTTACTACTAAATTGAAACAAAAATGTTATTTAAAAAAAGAGAAAACTTTACATGATCGATAAGACATCAAACCCCATACCCCACATAAAAAAAGATAGCTATTATGTTAGAAATTTTTTGCTGAGTTCAAATATATACATATATATGAGGTTATTATATGTCTATACATTAGTAAAAAATAGTATATTTCATAACAAGAGTGGAAAGTGGGGTTTTGCATGTTCGAGACCATATGTTTGAAGTGCGAGACTTGTCGAGCACTTTGAATGGTCGAGAACATACAAAACACTTTCACTCGAGTTTTCACAGTGTTACACAGTAGTGTAGTGAAACGATACTTTTCACTACACTACGGAATAAAAACTCATTTTTGGAATGTTAACTGTTTATTAAATTAGAAACATGTTTTAAAAACAGGTGTTGTTGACTGTGGAAAATTTTCGGTTGTAAACAATGTTACTTTCGGTAGTAAACAATAGACAGCTGTTGCAAATATGATGTTTCGCAGGTTGTAAACACATAACGAAAACAGCTGAGCTCATAGTAGTGTAGTGAAAATATAATTTGCGATAGTAGACTTGTGAGAAAAATAAAAACACATAGAGAAACCCCCTTGTCCACCTTGTATTAAACTATAAATACGATCCAATAACAGAGTTTTGGGTTATACAAATGTAAAGTTAGTGGGTCATTACGACAGGTATTATTGAAAGTGTGAGTAAACACGAAGTGAGTTTGTTTGTATATTTGTAGTTCACTTAAATGTTGACTGTTTAAATTCTAACACTCAAGTATTAATAAGAGCTAATAGTTTGAAAATGTAAATTTGACCTTGGTAAAAATTGTAAAAGTAGACTATATCTTTAATTATTGCATTCTTTTTTTAGATGTTTGAGAAATACTATAAGACCAACTACTTTAAATTATAGAAATAAATGGAATCAACTCTCTGAGATCAGTAGTCAAGCCTGGGTAAACAGGGAAAGCTTGCTTATTGAGCTTGGATTTTCAGCTTTTGAATTGTGTAAAATTGTTGATTAGTCTGATCTCAAACAATCCAGTCTGCCAAAATTTTTTTTCTCAACAATTATAAAAATGTTGATAAAGCAGTTTTACCTAATAGCAGTTCAAATTACAACATTAACTGATTACATTTAAGAAATAATACTGGTTTAGATTACCTTTTTCTGTTGTAATAGTTCTTCAATTACATTACTGCTATGTACAAAGCATATAAAGCTTCATCATCAGGCTTCCAAAAACGTCACTGTTTAAAACATTAAACACTAAAATTAAAAACATTTAAACATATTAAAACACGAGTAATATGTTTAAATGTTTAAAATTTTATTGTTTGTTGTTTTAAACAGTGACGTTTTTGGAAGCCTGATGATGAAGCTTTATATGCTTTGTACATAAAGTAAGGTAATTAAGAAGTGTTACGACAGAAAAAGGTAATCTAAACCAGTATTATTTCTATAATATAACAAACCGTTCTGGAGGCTAATAAAACAAAATTACATTTAAGGTGTACTACCACAGTTAGCAGTAATTACGCTGAGACCCATCCCCCCCCACCAAAGCTGGGAAGCGTGCCAACTGGGGGATGGCTCAAAACGAGTAAAGCGATGGGATCACGGGTGGCAGTTGGAGGGTCAAAATAACACTCGGCAGCTGAGCAAAACTAATTTTATTACAAGAAACATCATTTAATAAATCAAAACGGCAGAAGGCCACAATATAAAATTTGCACTTAAATAAATAACAAAACACACAAAAGCTACAAGAACAACAAACTCAACAAATACCAAAATTAACAACTACATGGCCTATCTGCAGCCTAGCCTGAGACACCCCAAAACGTAAGAAAAATTTAATAGGCCCCGACTAAAAGTGAAGAAAATTATAAAATTTTTGGTATCACCAATTACACCGGCAATTTGGCCCGCATCCCTTGATTCCACCGGGCCAGGGAGTAAGCCGGAATCCCTGGGCAGCTCCGAATTAAAAGTTAAGCAAAAGCACCATAATCCCCTTTTGGTGAAAGTTTAAAAATTAAATAATTTAAAAGAAAATATAACACGGTACCGTTTTAGTAAAAAGTCACTTCACGACCTCCATAATACAATGAACGAGAAATATAAATAACAATCACTAGGCCTAAACATATAAATAAATAACATAACTTAACCATAGGGACCTAACAACTATAAAATCTAAAAGATATAACAACAAATAAAACTAATTAAATAACTAACAATAAATATAAATAAATATTAACATCAAAAATATTCTTTATGTATTTTTAAAGCTTTTCTTTTTAAGTAAATAAAAAAAATATAAGTCCCCATGGCTGTTTCATCAATCACTGTTCCAGTTTAGGCCTAGGCCACAAATTAAACAGTTCCATAAACATTTGTTTTTTTTCTTCTTTTATATTTCATGATTTTTTCTTTTTATTTCTTTTTTTTTCTTTAATATCACCAGAACCCCTCAGCTCAGCCGCCGGGAAAAAAAATGGACAGAACTGACCTGAGGACTGAAGAACTCTACCCAAAGCTGTAGAGAGGGTAGCGGGCGAAACAGGCTCCAGCATGGTCCTCAGGCCAGGCTAGCAGAGCAGATGGTCGACAATCCCCGGACGGCAGGCCGAGGGCAGAACGTCCCACTCGAGGACCCTGGACTGTAGGACAACACCACAGCACATTAAAAGCAGTCCAGCCATCACAACACAAATATTATACATAACCCCTAAACATGACATGGCAACACAAAACGGGCACAGACAAAATTATACAGGATTATCACACTAGAAAAAATAAAAGATCTATTTTTTAGGTCATGAATAATTATGTTGGCAAACTCAGATTTAGGAAAAATTACCATTAACAAATTATAAAAGAATTAATTACGTATATGGACTTAAAAAATGACAAACTGAATACTAGGCCATGGATACATGAGCAATATGTTAAAACATGAAAATCAAAGGGTACAGCTAGGCTAGGTTATTGGCAAAGAACAAAAAATATGATATCGGTAACTACAACTGTAAAAAGGCTCCATAAACATTATACAGAATTACAATTGAAAATAAAGGCAGAAATAAAAAGCATTAACGGTAATTAACGGTAAATATTAACATGGAAGCACATGGCTTTAACCTAGTCTGAGAAACATCTAGACAAAGAATACAAATTTAACCAAACTCTGAAAACACAAGCAAGAACGATTAATATTATTGAAACAAAAGTATTTTCACCAAAAGGGAGATTAAATATTAGAAATTACAAAATTAACACTTACGTTTTGGAGTCTCTCAGCCGAACATAGTAATCTCAGCAGGCAGAGCCAAAGACAAAATGACGGCCAACCTGAAAGACGAAGGCTCCAGAGAAACTAGAACTACTCGAACAATCTAGAAGCCGGTCAACCGGACCGAAGCTGCTGGAACACGGAACGAACGAAACCGGGCCAACGGCTACCAAAGTAAGCGGATCGCCGGGCGTGAGCGAATCTCAGGCAGCCTGGCAGACAACGAAAAAAAAAAAACGAAACTGTACCGGTCCAAGACCCGGTACAACCTCCCTCTGCAAACCTCAACACACCCAGGCAGGGGAGCAAACTCGGTACCTCAGGGAACCCAGAGAAGACGAAGACCTCCGAAGAGTGGTGCTCCCAGGACGTCCAAGAGAAACTAAGAGGGGAAACCCCTCAAACAGGGAGCGAACCACCCTGACGGTCGGGCCCGACCAGAAAAGAGAGAAAGGAGACTCTCTCAGAACAGCCACCTAGGGCGCAGAGGTGATCAATCTCTTTGCCCCAAGAAACCCCCAGGAACACCAACTCCTGGATCAACCGTTCCCCGGAAAGCCTTAAGCTGGGACACATGGGCTTTCCTGAACACCCTGCCTGACTGGGGATCAACCAGCAGAGCAGTCACCGGTGACAAAAACCTGTCGATGCGGTGGGGACCAGACCACCGATAGCACAACTTGGCAGCTCTTCGTTCCGCGGCCGAACTGACCGGGTGAGCCTGACAAAGAACCAGATCTCCAACCTGAAAAGGGTTAGGAGTACGACCCTTATCATACCTCCTCCTCACTCTCTCTCTAGCACGTAGCAGGTTGCGCCGAGCAGCCCGCCACGTGGACACTACGTCAGTGGCACCTGGCGTAGGTAGAAGATCCTCTAGCCTCCACAAGTTGGACAAAGGGTTGTTAGGAGGGTAGCCATGTAGAATCTCGAAGGGAGTGGCATTGTGACTCTCATGCTTGGAAGAATTAAAAGCAAGCTGGAGCCAAGAGAGACTCTCATCCCAGGTGTTCTGCTTCTCAGCATGGAAGGTAATAAGGGCAGACCGAAGATTGCGGTTGAACCGCTCTGCATGAGAAGGCTGTGGGTAATACGGAGAGGTAGTCACATGCCTGATACCATTGCCAAAACAGAACCTACGAAACTCATGGGAGGTTAACTGGCTACCGTTGTCGGACACAAGAGTGGAAGGCACACCAAAGTGCTGGAAGAGTTGGGACTGGAGAGCACGGATGGTGAGCCTAGCCGTAGCACTCCGAAGTGGGAAAAGCCAAACGAACTTCGAGAAAGCATCCACACAAACAAGTAGGTAGGAGCTACCTGACTTGCTACGGGGAAAAGGACCCACGTAGTCGATGAACACCTTCTCAAAAGGACGCTCGGCCACCTCAGAAGATAACAACCCTAACCTTGCATTCTGACTAGGCTTGCTGAGAGAGCACAAGTGACAAGCCCGCACTCTGCCAGCAACATCCCGGTCCATGCCCTTCCAGATGAAGTACCTACGAATCTTAGCGATGGTCTTATGAATGCCAAGATGACCGCCCACAAGAGAAGAGTGATAATATTGAAAGACCATCGGTACTAGATGACTAGGCAGCACTACACGGGGTTCACCCCTCTGTCGAGGACGGCAACAGAGTACCCCTTTGGACAGAAAATAGGGAGGGTGGGCACCTCCCTCTTGAAGCTCACCTAAGATGACTGACAGCTCGGGATCTTTCTGCTGATGGGACAGTAGGTCGTCAAAAGCCAGAGGAAAATCCAGAAGAACAGCACCACACTGAGCAACAGCCTCAGCCGGTGGATCACTGGGTTCGTGGTACATGCGGGAAAGAGCATCCGCGATGACATTCTGGGTACCCCTAAGATGTTGAACTCGGAACTTAAAGGCAGAAATTTTGACCACCCAGCGACCAATTTTCCCGAGCTGTCGGGGATGGGCAAGAAGCCAAGACAGTGCCTGATTGTCCGTCTCCAGCAAGAACTCAGCGTGTTCCAAGAAACGCCGAAACTTGTCCGTACCAAAGACAACAGCCAGACACTCTAACTCATAGATGGAAGAAGCTTTCCTTTCCTGGTGAGACAACGTCCTCGAAGCAAAAGCGATGGGCTGCCTGACCCCATCAAACTCCTGAGAAAGAACAGCAGCAATGGCGGAGGAGGAGGCATCAGTCTGAAGAATAAATTCTCTGCTGAAATCAGGCATCCGCAGGACAGGAGGTTGCATGATAGCCTCCTTGAGAGCATCAAAGGCAGTCTGCTGAGCTTGGCCCCACACAAAAGGGACACCTTTCTTACGCAGCTCGTTCAACGGGGCAGCAAGCTCGGCCACGTTAGGGATGAAGCGACGGTAAAAATTCACCATCCCCACAAAACGGGCAATCCCCTTGGCATCTCTGGGAGGAGGAAAATCCCGAATGCCCTGGGTCCTCGCAGGATCAATGCAGACGCCTCGAGAAGATATAAGATGACCCAGAAAAGAAATCTCAGGACGAGCAAAAGTGACTTTCTCTGGATTGACGGTAAGGCCAGCTGATTTGAGGCGACTAAGAACTTCCTCCAGATGTTGCATGTGTTCCCCGAAAGTCTCACTGTAGACAAGAAGATCGTCCAGGTAATTGAAGACAAACTTGAACTTCACATCATGGAAGATGGAATCAAGCAGACGAGTAAGAGTCTGGGCACCCACAGCAAGACCCATAGGAACCCTAGTGAACTGGTAAAGATTCCAGGGAACACAGAAGCTAGTCATAGGCCGTGATTCCTTCTTCAATGGAATCTGATGGTAGGCCTGGTTCAAATCGAAAACACTGAAAAACTTAGCCTTACCGAACCAATCAAACGCAGAATGCAAATCAGGCAGAGGTACCGAGCCAATAGCGACCTTAGCGTTGAGCCTCCGATAATCCATCACAAGCCTAGACTTACCATTAGGCTTGGGCACAAGAAAAGCTGGACTGGCATAAGCAGAACGAGACGGTTCAATCACACCCTTGCTCAGAAGATCTTCAATCATAGCCCTCATAACCTCCATCTTTGGGGGAGCAAGTTTGTACGGATGACTTCTAACGGGCTGAGAATCGGTGAGGTGGATCTCATACTCCAGAAGAGAAGTGACCCCAAGCTCAGCCGTAAGCACATCAGGAAACCGCAAACACAGCCTCCTAATGGCCTCCGCCTGCTCAGGGGGGAGATGACCAACCGGATCCACCTTGGGTTGTTCGGGCTCACAACCCACCTCTCTGACTGCAGGAGGGCAGTCAGAATCACCTACTAGAGGCACCAAAACTCGCCGATTAAACTTGAAAAACATCTGGCGCTTCTGGAGGTCAAGCACCATACCACTTTTGGAAATGAAGTCTGCCCCTAGGATACAAGAAACCGCCAGGTCCTTGGCAACAAGAAAACCCCACCTCCAGGAAAATCCTTCAATTTTAAAATGTAAAAACGCCTTTAGAATTATAGGTAGAGGCCCATCCCCCCCACCAAAGCTGGGAAGCGTGCCAACTGGGGGATGGCTCAAAACGAGTAAAGCGATGGGATCACGGGTGGCAGTTGGAGGGTCAAAATAACACTCGGCAGCTGAGCAAAACTAATTTTATTACAAGAAACATCATTTAATAAATCAAAACGGCAGAAGGCCACAATATAAAATTTGCACTTAAATAAATAACAAAACACACAAAAGCTACAAGAACAACAAACTCAACAAATACCAAAATTAACAACTACATGGCCTATCTGCAGCCTAGCCTGAGACACCCCAAAACGTAAGAAAAATTTAATAGGCCCCGACTAAAAGTGAAGAAAATTATAAAATTTTTGGTATCACCAATTACACCGGCAATTTGGCCCGCATCCCTTGATTCCACCGGGCCAGGGAGTAAGCCGGAATCCCTGGGCAGCTCCGAATTAAAAGTTAAGCAAAAGCACCATAATCCCCTTTTGGTGAAAGTTTAAAAATTAAATAATTTAAAAGAAAATATAACACGGTACCATTTTAGTAAAAAGTCACTTCACGACCTCCATAATACAATGAACGAGAAATATAAATAACAATCACTAGGCCTAAACATATAAATAAATAACATAACTTAACCATAGGGACCTAACAACTATAAAATCTAAAAGATATAACAACAAATAAAACTAATTAAATAACTAACAATAAATATAAATAAATATTAACATCAAAAATATTCTTTATGTATTTTTAAAGCTTTTCTTTTTAAGTAAATAAAAAAAATATAAGTCCCCATGGCTGTTTCATCAATCACTGTTCCAGTTTAGGCCTAGGCCACAAATTAAACAGTTCCATAAACATTTGTTTTTTTTCTTCTTTTATATTTCATGATTTTTTCTTTTTATTTCTTTTTTTTCTTTAATATCACCAGAACCCCTCAGCTCAGCCGCCGGGAAAAAAAATGGACAGAACTGACCTGAGGACTGAAGAACTCTACCCAAAGCTGTAGAGAGGGTAGCGGGCGAAACAGGCTCCAGCATGGTCCTCAGGCCAGGCTAGCAGAGCAGATGGTCGACAATCCCCGGACGGCAGGCCGAGGGCAGAACGTCCCACTCGAGGACCCTGGACTGTAGGACAACACCACAGCACATTAAAAGCAGTCCAGCCATCACAACACAAATATTATACATAACCCCTAAACATGACATGGCAACACAAAACGGGCACAGACAAAATTATACAGGATTATCACACTAGAAAAAATAAAAGATCTATTTTTTAGGTCATGAATAATTATGTTGGCAAACTCAGATTTAGGAAAAATTACCATTAACAAATTATAAAAGAATTAATTACGTATATGGACTTAAAAAATGACAAACTGAATACTAGGCCATGGATACATGAGCAATATGTTAAAACATGAAAATCAAAGGGTACAGCTAGGCTAGGTTATTGGCAAAGAACAAAAAATATGATATCGGTAACTACAACTGTAAAAAGGCTCCATAAACATTATACAGAATTACAATTGAAAATAAAGGCAGAAATAAAAAGCATTAACGGTAATTAACGGTAAAGATTAACATGGAAGCACATGGCTTTAACCTAGTCTGAGAAACATCTAGACAAAGAATACAAATTTAACCAAACTCTGAAAACACAAGCAAGAACGATTAATATTATTGAAACAAAAGTATTTTCACCAAAAGGGAGATTAAATATTAGAAATTACAAAATTAACACTTACGTTTTGGAGTCTCTCAGCCGAACATAGTAATCTCAGCAGGCAGAGCCAAAGACAAAATGACGGCCAACCTGAAAGACGAAGGCTCCAGAGAAACTAGAACTACTCGAACAATCTAGAAGCCGGTCAACCGGACCGAAGCTGCTGGAACACGGAACGAACGAAACCGGGCCAACGGCTACCAAAGTAAGCGGATCGCCGGGCGTGAGCGAATCTCAGGCAGCCTGGCAGACAACGAAAAAAAAAAAACGAAACTGTACCGGTCCAAGACCCGGTACAACGCTAATTCTGCCAGCTATTATACGTTGTCAGTGGTCTCATCGTTTATCTATCATGATTGTCCTCAGTACTTTTCATCTAGTTATTATTATTGTATAATTATTTAGGCTACTTATGTATTAAATCTAGTGTTTATGAGTTTTAATATTTATGTAAACTATTTCAATAATGAAAAAATATATTAAATCCTACATACAGCAGGTTATGAATGTATTTAGATATAATGTATGATATGGTAAATTTGGTGATTACATATCTGTTATATTTTATTTTAAAATGGTAAATACTAGCAATGGAAAAATAAAAAGCGATACTGACATTATTATAACTGTGTAAATGACTAATGAATAATTTTGTAATATGTTTTTTTTTCAAATTATGACTTTGGAAGACAAAGGTTTACCAATTACTTTAGAGCATGGTACTTAGTAAAGAAGATGGTTAGTATCATGTGTATCTCCAATGACATCACATGGGCAAAATGGCAGCTGAGTGGAACAACAAATTAAATTAGTTTTTTTTCTAATTCCATGGTTCTATTTCACAGGCTGATTTGTGGTAAATAGCCTACAATTGAGCTTAATGCTACTATGTGATCAAGTTACCTAGTTAGTAGATTTAAGTTTAGTAAATTAATACAATTACCAAACTAGGTGATTTTGCCCGTGTGACGTCAACTACTGTGCAGCCTAATCTTGGTGCCTACCTTCTAGTTACCGTGGTTTAGAATATAAAAAATGTAATGTTTTTTATTGCACATAATAAAGGACAATAAGATCAAATTTGAAATATTTTTGTTTTTAGATTTTACTAGCCTTACAACTTGATCTATTACAAGATAAAAAAATATTTAGGTTAATAGTTACAACAGAACTGAATTTATAGTTAGTTTTTATACAATGGAAGTTCTTATTGAGAATAAATCCAATTGTTGGGGAGATTAGGAGTCTTGTTAATGAAGTGATAGAGGGTTAGTAGAAAAAAATTAAGAGAGGTGGTCCTTATATCCATTTTAATTTAGCACATCAATAATATTTAAGTTTCACAAAAAATTATCAATTTTTGTTTTTCAAAACTCGGTATCTCGAACTAATGGAGTTCTCAAACTGGTGATTCTAATATGATAAATAGATCAAACAGTAAACATTGACAGCAAACACAAATAGTTAGATAGGTAAACAATAAATATTTACAAAACAAAAAAGTACATAGAAATATTGAATGTGATCTTTTCTGCTGTTTAACGTTATTTGAAATAACGGTTTTTAAACCGTCCTTTATGTCATCATCTGTTATGTCTCGCTTTTAATACTAAAAAGAATAGTTTAAAACCAGTTTTTTAAATCAGATAATATTTACTGGCCCATACTTTTTCCAATAATAAGAAAATGTATTTTGTATGATTTTTACAACAACCACAACTCATTTTTATATTATTAATCTTAAAATATGCAAATTTTATATTTTTGAACCCCTTGAAGAATGCTAAGAGCTTTTGCTTGAACTACAGTCTTGATATAGCTTGGGTTTCAAAGATTTTAAACTGCCACCATTTTGTAACGATTAAACCTTTTGAAGTGCAGTTTGTGGCATTCTTCTTTGCTTGACCATCCCTTTAGAATGATGTGCATATCAACCTATGTTTACATTGCAATTTTTCTACTGATTCCTCGTGGACCATTCCTATAGAGGAATGGCAGGACACTGAATACATCTTAAAGTAGGTGTTTGTGTACAAGAAGGTATTATTGTGTGAAGTTTTGTGGCTTCATCTGATATGGTTACAATAAAATTAATCCATTCTTGAACTTGCACATAAGATCAGTACTGAAACTTTCGAGCGCCGCCATTTTGTTTAGGATTAATCTTTTCAGGTCTAATTTGCGGCAAGATGTTTTCAGGACTAATATGGAATGCACATTGACCTATGCTTACATTTAAGATTTGTATGATTCTGTGAGCCGTCCCCCAATTGTAGGCATGTCATGGTATTAGCAAGAAAAATAGTTTATTTAGCCATATAACACTGAGCAGTTTATAAATGTTATCTGCTATGGTTTATTAAATATTAAGCATTTTCTTAATATGCCCTGTATATAGCATTTTCAAGAGGTCGCTAATAATTTCTTTTATCTCAACAGATTCATTTCCCACTTGAGAATTCCCAATTTAAACTGTCTGACTGCAGAAATATTTTATTTCAATTGCTCCTATGTGATTCTGATGTTGATCATTTTTGTTTTCTCTCTTTCTTACGCTTGTTTTGTCTTATAATGCAGGTAATTGTTGTGGGGTCGACAATGTAGGAAATGGTTGACTGAGTATCTGAAATCGTTGAAGATACAGCAAGCTCTCATCCGTCTTTACTAGGCAGGCAGACTGTGAAACTGCCAAGGCTGTTGGACCTAAAGTGATAGCCCCTAAAAGAAAATAAAACATATAAATAGAACAAGTAACTAATAAATATATTCTAACTTCAATAAATGATAGTTAAATACATATTACAATTTAATAGATAGATTACACAGTTTACAAATAACTAAATCATGTCATTTACAATTTTATAATGTTTAAGTTCATAAAAGAAAACCCACCTGCTTTTCTGATGACTGCCAGATTCAAAATCTCTTGAGAGGAAGTTTACTAAATTCTCTTCTCAAACGTTTAGCATCTTTTTTATTTGTTTTGGTGACATATTGGTCTTCATATTCTTAGATGTTTTCTA
>JAQJVL010009034.1:0-17472 GCA_035578905.1 Stictocephala bisonia
CAGCACCTTAGGTTTCACAATTTTTGTTTATGTAAAACTTCTAAATTATTGAAGAGTAATTATCACCAGCCCATCACATAATCACATTTTCTACAAATAAAATATAAAAGGTTATTTTATGAAAATAATTAACTCAATCATACATATCCAGTACATATTTTTAGGAAACATTTAACATAACTAACAATAACAAATTTAAATCTTTATATCACCATTTTGCAGACAAACAAGTTTACTCTTAAGCCTGCCCATTTGTTTATTCAGGATAGTCCACTTTTATTTTATTTCATTCAGGGTCTTAACAAAATTTTTTTCCATCTAACCTCCTAACCATTCTTTATATATATTTTACTACCATATATCTGTGTGCTTGTTCAACTGTACAGTACAGAATAATGATAATTAAAATAAAAATAGTTTCATACTTAAAGCTAGGGTGAAGGAATACTGGAATCCAAACATGTCAGTCACCTTCAAACTTTATCAAATTATTTTTTATTATCAATAAAAAAATGTTTAATTTCAGGAAAAGGTTCAGAGAGGTAACCTTAATTTCACACCATGTGTGGAAGTAGCAGGGAATAACCCATTTCTACCAGACTGCCCTCAAAAGATGATGGAGAGGGGAGATTTTTCAAAAGTACCGGTGATCATGGGAATTACAAACAAAGAGGGGATATGTTTTTTGGCATGTAAGTAGCAAATTACAATAAAGTGGAATCTCACAATTCTTAACTAATTGGGATCAGCTCATATTTATTTATCAAAGTTCAAAGTATCTCAAAATTGACTTGGTCTAGTTAAATATTGTGATTACTATTTTAATTTACACATTACAAAAACACAAATAAAGTTTTAAAATATTATTCTAATGAAGTAATAACAATTGTGGATGTTTTGCAAATAATAGTAATAAAATGTCTTAAATATGGGGAGATACCAAACAAATTACAGTGGAGTCCCGGTAATCCAAAATAATTTTGACCGAACCCATTTCGGATTACCGAATTTTTCGGATTAAACAGATTTTCCTAAAACACTGTTTTAATAAAAATATAACATAAATTATATGCCTAACATTAAGTACAGTACTTTAGTTTTTAGCACAGTAAAAGCGTATGATGATAAGAGGGTATAATGAACCCTTTAATAGAAGACTACATTAATCTGAGTTGTATGATCAAACTTCGATATTCAAGACAAAAAATTTAAGTCACTAATGGAAACTGATGCCGGGCCCAGCGCTACTTGATGCTGTTGCATTCACCACTAGGCTACGTTATCAGCTGCTGTAAGTTGTGTGCATATTTCTGGCGTTCCCATGCCCTAAGACAGCACTCTACCCAAATTCCACTGTCAGTCTCTTATCAACAGTTCGAACTTGTATGTCAAAATATCTCAGTTTTGTTAAAACTCACACAGGCTGCCTTGATCTTGTAATAGGATATGTAGAGCAACACTCCGACGCGAACCAAGTGGATACCACGTTTTTTAGACGCTGATTTAGTTTCAAGGGAGATTAATTCTTCTTTAAAGCAAAAAATTCAACTGATTTTTTTCAAATCAAAGTAACATTTGAAAAGTTTATTAACAGTTAAGTACATGACATAATATTTTCTTGTCATTTTTAGGCATATAAAGTAGTTGTTCCATACATCCATCTACGCATACATCTACAGAGGTATTGCCCTACCCACCCACTCATATGTGTACAGAAATATTGACCTTACCGTCCACCCATACATGTACAGAGGTATTGATCTATCCGCCCACCCATACATGTACAGAAGTATTGACCCAACCGCACACCAATACATGGACAGAGGTATTGACCTACCCACCCACCCATACATGTACAGAGGTATTGACCTACCCGCCCTCCCATACATGTACAGAGATATTGACCCAACCTCACACCAATACATGGACAGAGGTATTGACCTACCCACCCACCCATACATGTACAGAGGTATTGACCTACCCGCCCTACCATACATGTACAGAGATATTGACCCAACCGCCCACTCATACACATACAGAGGTATCTACCCGCCCACCCATACATGTACAGAAGTATTGGCCTACTCATCCACCCATACATGTACAGAGGTATTGACCTACCCATTCTCCCATACATGTACAGAGATATTGACCCAACCACCCACTCATACACATACAGAGGTATCTACCCGCCCACCCATACATGTACAAAACTATTGGTATTGGTCATTACCACCGTACGTGTATTGACTACCGTACATCTTTGTGCAATACCACCTTACTTCAATGGGTGGTTCAATACCACCATACGTGAATGGATTAGTGGATGGGTCATTACCACCATATTTGTATGGTGTGTCAAAGCCACCATACGTGAATGGGTTATTGAACGGGTCATTACCACTGCACGTGTATGGTGTGTCAATGCCACCATACGTGAATGGGTTATTGAATGGGTCATTACCACCGCACGTGTATGGTGTGTCAATGCCACCATACGTGAATGGGTTATTGAATGGGTCATTACCACCGCACGTGTATGGGTGTGTCAATGCCACCATACGTGAATGGGTTAGTGAATGGGTCATTACCACCGCAAGTGTATGAGTGTGTCAATACCACCATACTGAATGGGTTATTGAATGGGTCATTACCACCGCACGTATGAGATATTGACCCAACCTCACACCAATACATGGACAGAGGTATTGACCTACCCACCCACCCATACATGTACAGAGGTATTGACCTACCCGCCCTACTGTATGGGTGTGTCAATGCCACTATAGGTGTATGGGCGGATGAGTTGGTCAGGGGCGTTAGGGAGCTTGTAAACTTTAACTATGGTGGGTGGACTTAGACACTTGGATTTCCGATACGACATTTAACTGTACAACCTTGTGGGTAACTGATACGAAATCAGCGTCTCTCTCACTTGAAATAAGCTTCTATACCATCAGTACTGAGTCCAATAGCATTCACAAATGTATACAGAGGAACACTGCATTTTGCACTGCTACTAGCATTTTCATCTCGTATATCCTGTATTGAAAGGATCTCGTAGTTTTCCGTAGTACCTATACACTCAAATGTAACTACATTTTTATTTTTACAAAATCTTTTACCAATTTCTGTTTCGGATTGAGCGAATTTTCGTGTTACTAAAATTCTGATTAGCGAGACTCTACTGTACTTCCGCAAATATAGAAAGTTACATTTAAGATAGTAATACTTTTCCTTTACTTGTAATTTTAAAGTAAACAGTATAAAACATACAGTTTTGAGATTATGGAAAATAAAGCTTGAAAATATAATCATATGTAATTAAACACTATTTGCAAGTAAGTTTTACATTTTAGACAGTGAAAGACAATACCAATAAAACAATTAAACTGAATGTTATGTTTAACCGTTGAAGTTATGGTTCCGTACAGGAACGATTTTGAATCCATTAGTTTAAGTAACAGTTCTAGTCCACCTTGGGATCGGTATGTCAGGTAATCAGACTCTACGTATACAATATTCAGCTCTGACGATGTTTCGATGAAGATCAATCTTTACACACTATGCAAATGTTTTCATATTTGTAGCGCTTCTTCTGTAACTCATTGCAAATGTCAGCTACTGCTTGTGTTCCTCTCTAAAGCGTATTGCTCTTTTTATAACCTCTTGACTCGTCTCTCGAATATATTTTAATGCAGCCTCCAAAATTGACACATAAGTTATCTGCCTCTGTAATTCTTAGATTATTTTTATTTATTTATTTATTCATAAGACGCCGATCGTCAAGATATGGGCGAATATGGATTTCGATTGAGTGTGATGAGTGTAGATGAGCGAATGTTTAACATTTACCCATTTTTAACATCCCTTGTTAAAAATGGGTAAGATTACTCAATTCCTTCTTCCAAACTCTTGGTGATATGCCTTCCTTCCTGTTGTTCTTGTCACTTTGTAAGTTACTGTAACCCTATCTCCCCTACTGCTGCCATAATTTCTCATGTCATATAATTTACTTCTGCCAATTCATCTTTCTTCATTATTTTCAAAACTTTCTGCACCTTTGTTCCCAAATCATTCCCTTCTTATAGTATACTCCCTACCTACTATTGCATCATCATCCTCAACCATCTTTTCCAAGTTGAGAAGCTTCTAAAAAAATCATCTGCAATAATATTTCAAATGTTCCTCTCCTTTCTGAGAGCAATTTATTACCTGTTTCAATTTTAATTATTTTAGTGAAAGAAGTAAGCTGTGAAAGAGTTAATTCTGACATATCTGTGATGGTGCCGCTTGACCTGAATATTCCAGCTGGAAGTGAGGAGGAAAAGGCTCTGGGTAGAGAAATACTGAAGTTCTACACTAACAAAAACACTCTGTCCTGGGAGATTGAGGACATCAAAGGATATGTTGATGTGAGTTTTCCATCCATAAACCAAGATATTAATAGTTGAAGATCCAGCTCATGTTTTATCTAAGAAATTATAAGTTAGTGTATTCTTAATTAATGTTTGGTAAATTAATAAGTATTAACACGTCATAAGTGGTAAGCAGATTATTTTGCTAAAAATATAATCATAATAGGCTATAAGCAAAATATATTACACTCTCATATAATTAGGCAATAGTTTGTTAAAATGCACTAAAATATATATTCAGAGTACTGTACAGTAAGCAGTATAACGCATCACTAATATCAACAAGCAAGGTAGTTCTTCTATTTGTCTACCTTTCCATCTGAAGGTTTATTTAGTGTGTTTGCACTTCTCTTTAATTAAGTGGAAGTAATATTAGATGTAAGTGGAATCCAAATATTAGCTGAACAATCGCTTGTTTGCTCACAAACTTTTAGACTTGTGTTGATAAGAGGGCTCTAAGCCCCCACGCTGAGAAGCGTAAAAACTGCTTTGCGTGGTCCAAGATACTGCCTTTATTTACTGTCATAAAATTATAAATGAAGTATCTATTTAAAGGTAAAGACATTTTTGACTCGAATCGCTTTTTAAAATTTAAAAATTCTCCTTCATTTCGATTTTATAGGTTATTTATTGAAGATACCCAATATTCAAACTAGTGCCAAAATAAAACTAGAGCTGTTATCGAAATTTTAAAAAGTGATTTTAGTCAGAAATTTGTCTAGTTTCAATTTAGTTTTGGTTTCAGATCGATATCTTTAAAGCTTTAGCCGTAATATGGGACCGCACAAATGCCTGTATGGTAATTTATTGCTAAAAAATGCGGTGATTCGTGAGATCCAAATGGAGAAAACCCGAACTTCTTAGTCGCGGATGGATTTTACCACTTCATTCATAAAAATCTTTCTTCATTTAACTTAACATCGATGGATGCAATGTAGTCCTACGACGACTGATATCAGTATCATTTTACAGACTGATTAACTCACTTATATTTAGTCTGCTTACTTTTGTATGGCTTATTTCGTTTGAATTAAAAAGTGCGTTCCCATGTGCTTCCTGATATAATCTAACCACAAAGTAAAGCATAAAACGTTTATTCGTAATGACAGTGCACAATATTTATTATGGTATGAGAAATGCTGTAATAATCATCTATATACAACAGGTCTATGAAATAAATCATATAAACTAATTTAACGAATGCGTACAGTAAAAATATTAATTCAATAATTTCGGCTTGATCAAAGCAATAAGTAATTCTAAGTCACTGTCTCTATTGACTTTTATTTTATTTTAAAAATATAAAAACAGTAATGTTAACTCATAACTATTAATTTATTATAGTTCATTAATGTTGTGGTAGAAAAATTGTTAGGTCATTTATTTGTAATTTTATAAGAAGGTAACATCGAAGCAAATATTTTTTCTAAACGGTAACAAGGACAGAAAAATATGACGGACGGGGCGGGGCAGAGTGGCAATCCTTTCAAGAACTTTGAAGTCATGGGGCGAGGTAGTGTTTGGGAACCACATACCACTCCCGGTGTCTTCTGTTGAACAGCCAATGAGAGCACTTAGGACGGTAAAACTTGACATAAGTGATATTTAAACATTGTGCAATGCAAAAAAAAAAAAAATAAACGAATTTAAAAAGTTTTCTTAGTTAGCATAGTACGTGTTGGTAGATGAATTTAATACAATATTAATATAAACTGAACAAATATTATGGTGATCGATTAAGGTAAACTTGGTATTATACTGTATGAAATTTGCATTGTGTGATGTTCACTTGTGTATTGAAATAAAATTGTTACACTATTAATAAATTTCTCAAATAAGATGTTCTGCTCGGTTTGGTTTTGTATTAATTTAATGCATTTTCAATTACTTAAGTATCACTGACCTAATTGGGTAGCTCGTGATAAACTTGTAGCAGTCATACTGATCAACTTAGGTAGTCATTGTGATGGACTTGGCTAGCACTCATGATCAACATGGCTAAAACTCATGATCAGCTAGGGTAGTACCCATGATCAACTTGGGCAGCCTCCGTAATCGGCTTGGCTAGCATCCGTGATCAACATTGCTAACACTAATGATCAACTCGTGTAGTACCCGTAATAAACTTGGCCATCCACCGTCATGGACTTGGTTAGCACTCGTGGCTAATCAAGTAGACCACAGGTTTTCTTAATGCTAAAGGGGTAAAAGCAGCTGAAATTCATCGAGAAATCTGCACAGTGACCAGTGACAATTTGCTTTAAGAAATCATCACCATCTCGATTTTAATGCTCTAGTAATGTGGGAGAACTGGCTGAACAAATAGGAATTTTCCATCAGAATTTTCGAAATGCAGTGTGAGCATAACTTTCAATACTTCAAACCTTTTGTCACAATATAATAAATTATACTTCTTGATACTTAAGGAAACTCATAAGATAACGATGCAATCGTATTGTGTCTGTTTTCTTTGACTTTTTAAACAACGTTTTGCACCAAGTCATGTGTAATGAGTTAAAGTTGTCCACTTTGTTCCTCATCATACACACATTTGTACGGCCATCTTTAAAAGCTCTCATCCATTTCTGTACCTTTCCATAGCTAATTCTGTTTTCTCTATAAACTTTATAGATTTCACAATGAAAGTCAGCTGCTTTCACGCTTTTTATAAAAACAATCACACACATATTTTACAGTCTGCGGCATTTTCAATTGGAGGGGCATTTTAAAAACTCATTAGCAACCTTAAATACAGTCGAATGGATCCATAACAGTGGCTATAGCTTGCCCACATATTGTGTACACAGCGTGCATGTCTTAAACACTGACCATAGGGCCACAACGGCTGAGTTCCAAAACGGTACTTAGTTTTAAAACATGCCTAGTATATTCTTGTTTTTGCGAGTTTGTCCTGTTTGTTTCCTGATTTTAATAATTGATCAAGGCTGCCAGCTGTTCTAGATCCAAGGGAGGAGAAACTATTTATTTTTAATTTTTAATGTATATTTTCTTCTTAGTCTGCAACAGCATAATTATTTTCTGTTGTATTATCGGTCTGTTCTTTTCTTGTACATTTTCTTAGCTTTTGTTTTTTAGAACAGTTTTGATCATATCTGGATGTTAATAATTTTCTATGACTATTGTTTTGATTGTTTCTAATTCATTATCATAATCTGTTTTACTCATTGAGTAGTCCATGTAAATATGAATTGTAAGCTGCTACTTCGTGGTTTATGGGATGATTAGTTGTTGCATGGATTGCATGGTTTGTATGGTATATTTAGGGAATGTAATGGTTATTTAGTGTATAAGAACAATTAAAGTGATAATTTATCTTACCCTATACCTTTATTTTAAAAAGCCAATTCGGTAAAAATCCAATAGCACATAAATTGATAGTAACAATTTTGTGAAATCATGTGTTGGCATGTAAAATCATTACAGCTCTGTATATCTCAATACAAATTAATTAATTTGGACATATTAGGATATCTTCATTTTTTACTACATAAACACTTGAGTAGCATTTTAATTTTCTTCATTATGTGTAGAGTATAAATTATATGTTACATTGAAAAATATACCTTTTTGAATAAATAAGAGTGTTAAAGAATAAAATAAAAATATATATTAGATGAAGTGAAAAGAGGTTAAAATATGTTTCAGTTTACAACTGACATAATGTTTGCTTGGGCCAGTGAGAAAACCCGCCAATGTTTCCTCAAGCACATGTCATGCCCTGTCTACAGCTATGTTTTTACATACACTACTCCTCGGAGCTTGTTTTACTCCATAGTAAAAATGACAAACCCAAACATGGCTGAAGATCTATTTAATTATGGTATGTTTATTAAAACTAAATGATAAACAGTTTATTTTAAAATCATTATATCTTAAAATGAGTCACTCAAACAATATTTACAAGCAAAACATATATGTGACAATTAGATTATAAGTGTTGGTGTAGATTAGCGATATAATAACATTCTTATTTATGACGTTTTTTTAAAAAATAATTTTATGTAATCCCACATGATTTAAAATATGATTGACCCACCCGCCCACCCAAATATGTACAGAATTGATGGCCGCATAACACGTTTGCCAAAAATCTCAAAAGAATTCTAATCATCCAGAAAAATCCATCAGTGTTCTGGCAAACCTACTCACCTTGAAAGCTGCAGAGATGCATTCAAAACGTTCAAAATAATGACAGTAATGGCTCTATACATCCTGGAAGTATGGGCACACTTAGATGGAGAGGATCTGTCAAGAAAGAGAAACGCTCACTATTACAACAACAGAAATGTTGAACTATACAATCTCTCAGCACATCGCCTGAAGGTGAATGAATCTAAACCATCCTACATTGGCAGGATGTAAATGTAACAAACTCAATTACCACAGAAGAAAGGGAGCTCACTGAAAGCAGCGCAGAAAGGATGCCTCATGGAAAGACCATTTTACTCTCTGGAGAAATTTCTTCAAGGAACTTACCCAAACTGACTTGCAACCTGAAAATTAAAAACTTTATTGTAATTTTGTACAAACTTTGACACCATTTACAATCTTGATTATTAGAAATAAAGGTGATTCTGAATCAATTTTACATACAAAAATAAGACATCAACGTTATTAACTCCTAAATGAGGCACCCAGCATAGATATGGTACTCATCAAAAGAATCCCTTGCACTCTCCCTCCACTGGTTAACATTTCTGGAAAAACTCAAATAAGTACCAAGTTTTTATTTATATTTATATTACTAAATTATTTTAAAAAGTAATAAAAGATTTCCACGAGTTCAAGGAATTTGTCAAAATTTATTTTGTTAATAAACCATTTTATACTATACAGGGTGTTACAAAAAGGTTGGGCTGGCAATGCATTTTGTACTATACAGTGTGTTACAAAAAGGTTGGGCTGGCAATGCATTTTGTACTATACAGGGTGTTACAAAAAGGTTGGGCTGGCAATGCATTTTCAGTTTCTATGTGTGATTCTAAGCTAAAAATGAAGAATAATATTTTTCAATTTCTGCTTTGTTTAGCAGCTAGATGCCATTTTGTTTTTTTCATAAAACAATTCATAGCTTTGATGTTATCTTTACTATTGTTACAAAACTCAGTTAGCCGGTACATGTTAAAAGGTAGTATTCAATACAAAAATATTTTTGAAATTGTCATTATTATTTTCAAAATGGCGGTCACTTAATTTGTATTTTAACAAATATCTAAAAACCCACTGGTTTTATAAAAATTGTGTAAGACACAAAAAAGTTTTTAAACAACTTTTCCTTTCCAACTTTCCCTTAAACAACTACCTCATTTGTAAAAATTGCTTAAGAAATAACTATTTAATGAAGTAACCATGATTAACATACTGTTCAAATACTGTCAAATTGGTAGCCATTTCGTTTGCATGTGAGTTAAGGTTAATTTATAAAATAGTTATTTATGAAGCGATTTTTACAAATGAGGTATCATTGCAAAGGGAAAGTTGTTAACCCTCCAGTAAACGTGTGGTAAACTATAATACCAGTTCAGGCACACGGGCTAAGAGTCTGCTACTAAAAACCACTGGAGAGGCCTCGCCATTCCAGAGCACAGAGTAACACGTGCGGACTGTGAGTCTGCTAATACATTGTCTAGCAGCACCATTTGCACTGCGCGATCATGTTTATGCTCTCATTGACGCCATTAAATAGTGTACATTTTCTTAACTAATTAATGTATTTATTAAGAATATGGGATAAGGTACTAGAAACCACAGCCATTAGAAATAATTAGTTGTTAATTAATACTGATTTTTCGGAAATCCAGACTCTCACTCCGTGATGCGTGCACTGGAGGGTTAATAGCTTTTTTGTGTCTTACATAAGTTTAAAAAACCGGTGGCTTTTAGATATTTGTTAAAATATAAATAAAATGGCTGCCATTTTAAAAATATTAATGATAATTTAAATATTATATTTTATTAAATACTACATTTTAACATGAACCCGTTTACCAAGTTTTGTACCAATCATAAAGAAATCAACAAAGATATGAATTGTTGTATGAAAAAAACAAAATGGCGTCTAGCTGCTAAACAAAGTGGAAATTGTAAAAATATTATTTTTCATTTTTAGCTTAAAATCCCACATAGAATATGAAAATGAATAACCCAACCGTTTTGTAACACCCTGTATATGTGATTACGTAGTTAAATAATATTTATAATATATGATAGTTTCAAGTTTCTATCTCGTACACATCAAGTTTTTTTTTTATTGAATGATTGTTTTTTATTACCACTCCAAATAGTAGTTTTCCTTGTATACAAAAGACTAAAATTTTAAATGTACGGATAGCTATATGTATTTATTGTGTGTTTTAATCATTTTTTCATCTGTTCATGCAAGTGATTATGGAATGTTATTATTATTCATACATTCATACTATCTATTAAATATTCATGCTTAAACCTTCTCAAATACAAACATATGTGAGTAATTTATCTTTAAGCTGTTAGAGGGACATTCAAGCTGGCTACTTAACCACATTTGTTGAACTACTGCATTAAATATTATTGTTAAAGAATATTCTAAAAAGTTATGGATTCCATTACTTAGTTCATTTTCTGACTAGAGTTACTTTGATCAACTGCGATAGATAATATTTTGACTAATTTAGATAAATCAAAAACAAATGTTACAGGAATTACAACTTCACTATCAGATCATGATGGTCAGATTTTAGAATTGAGCTTACCCCTAACTAAAAGAAAAGAAAATAATTATCAATATGTAGAATGTAGGAACTTTACAGAAAATAATATGAAAGTGCTCAATAATCTTCTGTCAAATGAAAATTGGTTACTTATGGTTTTTGCTAATGTGGAAAATAAGTTTGACACTTTTAATAACATTTTCCAGTATTATTTTAGTTTAGTCTTTCCAAAATAAATGATAAAAAATATACAAAAAACAATAATTATAGCTGTATAAATAAGGAACTAATGTAGAAAAAGATGAAATTATAAAATTAACTCAGTATGAAAAAAAAAATAGAAATATTGATTTACTAAAATTATCTAAGATGAGGTACAAAAATTATTAAAATAAACTGATACAGACAAAAAATATTCTATGATGACAAAATTAGAAATGCATTAAATATTAACAAAGAAGCTTGGAAAATAATAAATTTAGAAGCTGGTAAAACTGTAAATAGTAAATAGTAAATAGTAAAGGACTAACAAAGGTTTTAAAAAAATTGGGTGTGCGTCGGACCACACGGTGGAAGTTATACTTCTTTGGCCATTCTCATACACCCACTCACGCACACAAACAGACAGGATATATAAATGAAATATAAGACATTTTTCAATATTATTCAATATATTTATCTTCAATATATTATACGTGACTTCATTATTATATTATACACCTATATTATCATTATCAGTAATTTCTTCGATTAAATTTCTTCGATTAACAATCGAATAATCGATAGTTCTTAAAAATTTGTTCTTACTTTTCAGCATGACGCGGTTTCTCGACCAACATCCCATCCCAAAGTGTCTAACGGGCGCAAAGAAGTATAACTTCAAAAAATTGATGATAAAATAATTTCGGATCTAATGAATATATCAGATAGTCTTAATAGGTAGTCTTTTATCAGTGCCATAGAGAAGATAGTAGAAGAATAATCCACAAATGCCCGTCAGTACACAGTTTTAAAAATTATATATACATATATATATATATATATATCCAAATGCAACATAAAACATTTTAACTGTTATCAAGTAAATTAAAAAAAAAAAATATATATATAATGTCCTTGAAAAATAAATTATCCTGTGGCTATGATGAAGTCCCTCTAAAATTAATTAAGTATGTCAGGCAATCTTTGTTGAAACCTCTAGTTCATGTAATAAATAGTTCACTTAATACAGGGACTTTTCCCTGTAATAATAACTTTTTATGTAATTTGGATACATTGAAATCGATTTACCATGCTAACGTTCATTCACACATATGTTATGGCTTGGCAATCTATGGGGGGACATAAAAAAGAAATCTCGATAGAATATTGTTACTAAAAAAAAAGCGTTAAGAATCATGTTGAAACTTGAGCCGCATATATCTGTAAAAAAATATTTTTTCAAGTCTACAGATATAAACAGTTTATGATCAGTATTTATTAGATTGTTTGCTAACTGTAAAGAATAACATTCAAAACCTTGATTTGAGAAGTAAATTTCATTCTTACAACACTAGGAATAAAAATGATTAAAATATTTCTCAACATAATTTGAGTTTTTATAGAAAAAAAGCAACATACATGGGATCAAAAGCTTTGAATTATTTACCAATTTAATTAAAAATTAATATTGAGAGTAAATATTTTAAAACTAATGTAAAAAAATATCTATTGGAAAAAAGTGTATATTCATTAGAAGAATTTATTTCTCCTTGTTAATATTTAGCTATGCCTTAGTTTTTGCATTTGTATTTTAAGTGTTTGTTGTAAACCAATTTGACTCTGTTCATGTATGTATGTACTGTTTCAGGTGCTTGTCATTCTGATGATATGATACACCTGTTCAAAACTAATATGCCAAAACTACCTTTTGTTCCCCCAACCTCTGATGATAAAGTGATCATGAGAAAATTATTAAAAGCATGGTCGACTTTTGCTAAAACTGGGTGAGTTTAAGTTATTAAATACAAATAAGTTATTCAAGTTTGCTAAAACTGGGTGAGTTTAAGTTATTAAATACAAATAAGTTATTCAAGTTTGATAAACATTTATTTAAAGAGAATTGTGTTGATTGAGTGTTGTTAGCAAGAACTGGAGGAAATTAAGTCACTGAGTGAATCTGTGGTTAGAACCCATACAAATTCTACCAGCCCTCCTTATTGCCCTAAAAATCTTAGCTCATAACTTCGCACTACTGTTATTTTTAATTCTGTTTGATAAACTTTATCACACTTGTAACAAAATTGTTTTATTTACAATTTTTATTTCTGTACCTGTAACCTTTCATCAAGTTTAAATTTTAAGTAATCCATTTCAGATAGAATGTAACCTTCCTTGTAAGGTGTGAGCTGTAATTAAAATTTACTTCATATAAAGTAATAGGAAATAGAAAGTTGTCTGATTACATTCCAAACACAGTCATTGAGCAAGCTCACCAAAATGAATCGATACATTGATAAATACACGTGGCTTCAAAGGTAAATGCCCCCCAGTAATGAAAACAAGGTACATCTTCATGATAACTACACCAATCCTACAATATTACTATGTAATTGTATAGGGTACAAACTAAAGTGATTGACATCCAACTCACTTTCTTGGCCCCAGGTGCTGTGCAATATAGCTCATCCAAAGATAAGATGTCAGGAGGCATTAATTTAAGACTTCAGTAAGATCCTGTATGTCCATACCTCCCATTACACTGGATCTCCCACATCAGAACGGTTACATAAAATCTCGAAACTCACCTCTTAAATACTGCTTTCCAGTTGAGCAGATCAAATTCCTTTCCCAGTACTAGCTGGGCCATAGCGTGGAACAGTTTTGATGGCCGAAATATGCAATCTGTCAATGCCTGTAGGTGGGATGAACCTCCCTCGTAGAGAATGGATACTGTTAAATTGGTTTGTAACTGGCGTGGGCAGATGTAACTACTGGAAATATAAATGGGTATTGAGATTTTATCAATCATGTGACTGCAGGGAGTCCATCCAAACAATAGATCATATAGTTACAGAATACCACTAGTACTCTTTTCCAGAGGGATTAGCCAGCATAAATATAATCAGTAAGGCGGATCTCAAATAGTTTGATGGATTGGATTTAGCTTTTTTGACAGAAGATCACTTAGATTTTTATTAATATTAATATACAACTAGAATTTTGGATTTTAATTGAACTATACAGATTTCTAAAATTAATTAGTGATAGCTGACAACAAACGATACATATATTTTTATGGGATTTTCTTGAAATTTATATAAAGCTCTTTACTGTGTGAGTTTAAATACTTTGCTAGATTAACTAGATAAATAACTAATTAACTAGATAAGAGGAAAACCTCATATTATATTATAATCTTATTTTAGCTACAGAAAACAATTCATTTGTATATATTTAAAATTATTATTCCGAGTCCTCTTCACAAAAATTGGAGGGGAGCTAGTGTGTACCTTAGGGTCTATGTCAGGTTCAGTCATATTCTTCATTTATATCAACAATATTAAAAATATTGCAGAAAATCTTATTGTAAAATTTGCTGATGAATACATTCCTGATATATAAAGACAAACAATCAGGAAATGTTGAAATCACTAAAAATATTATTGTCAATAATGTTGTTCAACATTTTAACAATAACTTTTTAAACGTAAATGCTGACAAATCAATTACAGTAAATTTCACAACATAGACAAGCTCGTGATTTGAAACTGGTGGCTCAGTGGCTAAGGCTTCGGACTGCGGAGGGCAAGGTCCAAGGTTCGAATCCCCACTGAGCCAACGGTCGGTACTTCACTCGTTGAATAAAGTTGACGCACAGGCCTGTAGGCCCATGTCAACTGGCAAGTAAAGTTAATAAAAAAAAAAAAAACTAAAATAATTATCGGTGATTATGAAATACAATCACAAGAATCTATAACATTTCTTAAATTAATGTTAGATAATAAGCTGACATAAAATAAACATTTTGATTTACTTTTTTTAAATGATCAAGAGGTTTTTTCATTTTGCACATAAGTTAATAGCATTGATTTTATACACAAATAAGTTTCCCATCCAATGTTAAATTTTGAGTCTCAAAATATTAGCTGTTTTTGTGGTCCATTGTGGAGCGCTAGTGTAGCTCCATGTAAATGTAATGCAGTTTAAAACAGCTGTGGTTGCGGGCCACACTAACTAACAAAATTACTGCCACAAATATTCCTATTAGATGGTTTATCTATTGTAGGTGTATATAATCAAGGGTAATAGTGTTTCAGGGTATAATGTGACGTTTCCGTAGTACAGTTGGCCGTGTAGTGCGGTAAAAGACGCACAAACCTTAAAAAATGCTTACTAATGCATTCTTTTATTCACACCTGGTGTATGGTATTGAGTTATGGGAAAATACATTTTAAAAGAATATTCACAAAATTCCATGCTGCAAAAAATCACTAATACGTTACATATGTGATATTGGCTACAATGATTCCTTCTAGGAAACATTTAAGTACCTGAACATCATGACTGTACCTTCTAGCTGAATATAAAATCTTACTTTATTTTGCCATTTCAGATAACTCTATTAATAAAAATGTACACAACTATGACACCAGAGGGGTTAAAATGGTAATTACCATTTTATTTTACCATGGTAATTACCAAGCTGCCATCTAGGTCATGCTCACTGGCTTTTAAAAACTTCATGCAAAATCTTGGAATGCTATTCCAGGAAGTTTATTAATAATGCAAACTAAGCTATCTAACAAATATTTTTTTCCTCCTGGACCATTCTTTATATGAAGAAGATGACTTCATTAAAACTGTAAATAGTCTGAAATAATCTGTCTAGCTGAATTGTTTTGTTAGTGTAATCAATTGGGTTTAGTATATTAGTGTTGAAGTGGATTATTATATTGATTTATACATTTTCTGATTATGTTATTTTAATCTTTTTCAGTAATAAATAAGTATCTTTGAGAGTAATAATTAATTTCAATTTGTTGTTACCTGTGTATTGTCTATTTTGTTGTATTATCTTTTTAAACTGAGTTGAAATGTAAGGTTTACTAATTACAAAAATATAATTGCAGGAATCCAAATTGCAAGGAACTTGGAATAATCTGGCAACCTGACAGCATAAAAAATCCAACCATTCTAGAAATGGGAAAAACTTGGACAGTAACTAAAAGTATCCTTCCTCCTAAACAAGAGCAATTTTGGAACAAAATTTATGATATGTATTCATATTCCTCTTAATGAGAACCTCATGTTTAAAAGGCAAATATAAACTTATGTTTACCATTTGAATTTATATTCTTTTTTCTGTACTCCCTCGCCCAGTTTACTTAGTTTTTTATTGTTTTATGTACCCAGTTTACTTGTATTATGTACTCCCTCGCCCCACTTCCATAATACTTGTTTCTTCGATGAAAGGTTATTGTTGGTGATGGAGTATTTTGTGAAAATTTTGAGATTAATGTGGACAATTGCCGTTGTTGGTAATCTGAGTTCAGAAAGTTGTAACCAACATTCCACAGCATCTTCCTGGCTGCAGATCTAAGTCTTAACAAATATAAGTCATGGTGAACTGTTTTAAACTTACATTATGTTTTTTTAATTCTAGATTTACAAAATCAAGGCTTGTCCCTGAATTAATTCAATTGCAACTAAATTAAATTCAATTGTGGATCATGGATTTCTAAATATGTAGGAAGATTCTGGAAAATCTTTGAAAATAAAGAATGAAAATAGCATTGTTAAAGGTTTTCCAAATCATATGCTTACTAAGTAGGTTTTATTTACATTAGCTCTTAAATCAGTACGAAGTATTTATTTACATAATAACTGACCTATTACTTTTGCATTTAGCATGAAAAAGTTGCTGACATCACCTTTAACTCAGTAGCAATCTATGTTACTTTATGTTCTGTCTGTCTTATCATGGTCTATTGGTCCAGATATACTTCCATTACAGATCCTGATTAAAATTTTAGATACTAAACATATTTTATATTTACAAAATTCTAATATTTTTTATTATTAGGTTATTGGTATTATTTTGCTGATAGTAAAAATAAAACAATTGTCAATTAAAACATGACAAACATAAGCCTTCTTGTTTGGATAAAAATTATTTCCCAAGACAAGCCAAAAAATAGTTGTGCTAATTTTTCAAGACTATCTATTTAATGCAATTTAAATCAAAACAAACTAAATTATCATGTAAATTAAAAACTATACTAACATTGGTTCAGTAAGACATTCCATTCTGCAGGTTAAGTAAGAAGAAAGATTGTTTTCCCCGTTCTGGCTTTCAAAATGTT
>JAQJVL010009035.1:0-17469 GCA_035578905.1 Stictocephala bisonia
GTCCAAAAACGCTTCGTTAGCGAGTTACAGCCATCGAAAGATTTCGTCATGGTTCATGGGCAAAAAATGAAATAATATTGTACATAACTTATGGAAAGGTATATTAGGATTGAAATTCCATGATTTCATATGTATTTTCACATGGAAAAGCTAATAAAATAGGTTTGAGAACTGTACCTTAAGTAGTTTTTGAGTAATCCGGGTTAAAATTGGGATATTAGGACAAAAAATTCAGTTTTTCTCAGTTTAGTGTACAGAAACGTTGTTAAATTGGTTACAAAGGCACACAACTTTCGTACATTATTTGTTTAGAATTTAATTCTGAGTAGATTGATATAAGTTGTGTAAAAAATACTACAGAAATAAGAACAGAAACTCAAATTTATTAAATTAAATACATTATTAATGCCAAAAGAAATTACTATACAAATTAAACAAAATCATTGCTTTGGTCTAACAAATGCAATTATTATTATAATTGTTATTAAGAATAAAACTAAGAGTAAATAATAAATGATAAATCCAAAAAAATAAACAATAAACATTGTCCAGCATCATTTTACAACCAATAACAACGTAATATTGTACGCAAAACCTTTTTCTAATTTGTTTAATTTTTTTCCTAAGTTGGTAACGCATGAACAACAGCTGATCAACAATTATTTCCTGATCCGGTTTGTACATAACCTGTTCATTACAGTATAACAGTACTGTAGTAGTGTTTTGCAAGTTACAAAAGCTATTTGTGTGAAGTGCATTGCAATAATAATTGTTTTCTGCGAGTTGTCTATTGGTTGTTTTGTCAGTGAAATAATGCCTTACGTATTTACATCGGAAGAATATGCTGATATGGTTTTTATTTTGGGTTATTGTAATGGTAATGCTAAAGCTGCTAGAGATGAATATGAACTACATTACCCTAATAGGAGGATTCCAGATTCCAAAACAATACGTGAAACTTTCCTCACTCTTCGGGATACAGGATCATTACCAAGTATTCGTACTAGTTATGAACGTGCTTTCCAACATGATGATAATAACATTATTAACGCTGTTCTCCGAAGTCCAGGTGTAAGTACACGGCGTCTCTCTAGGCGGATAGGAGTTTCACAGTCAACTGTGTGGAGATCACTCAAGCGACATCAATTTCATCCATTTCATAAACAAAAGGTTCAACATCTACAGCCGGGGGATGGCCCACTTCGCTTGGAGTTTTGCTACTTTTTTAAATACTAATCAACAACTGTACAAGCGTATTCTCTTTACTGATGAAGCACAGTTCACTAGGGATGGGGTCAACAACTTGCACAATGAGCACTCATGGGCTCAAGAAAATCCTCATGAGGTAATTGAACAGAACTTTCAACACCGATTTAGTGTCAATGTCTGGTGTGGTCTTATACACAATTGGCTGATTGGACCATTCATACTACCTGCACGACTAAATGCTGAATTTTATTTGCACTTCCTTCAAGATGAGTTGCCACAGCTGCTTGAGGATATTCCTTTGCATCTCAGATGAAATTTGTTCTTCCAGCATGATGGAGCACCTCCCCACTTTTCTCGGGCCGTTATTACTCACTTGAATGATCAATTTCCTGGACGATGGATTGGCCGTAGAGGGCCTTACCCTTGGCCAACAAGATCACCAGATCTATCTCCATTGGATTATTGTATCTGGGGATGGATGAAAGGTCTAGTCTACAAGACAAGAGTTAATTCGCGAGAAGAATTAACTGCCCGTATTATGGATTCTGCTACACAGCTAAAGGAACACCCAAGAAAATTGAGAAATTCAACAAAAGCAGTACAAAAACGTGCTTTAAAATGCATCGAAAATGGAGGCCTCGCTTTTGAACATGTACTGTAATAAAAAACATGTCTAAAGTTGGGAAAATCAATTTGTTGTTCTTTTAAGGTAATTTATGTATTTAATTTAATAAATTTGAGTTTCTGTTCTTATTTCTGTAGTATTTTTTACACAACTTATATCAATCTACTCAGAATTAAATTCTAAACAAATAATGTACGAAAGTTGTGTGCCTTTGTAACCAATTTAACAACGTTTCTGTACACTAAACTGAGAAAAACTGAATTTTTTGTCCTAATATCCCAATTTTAACCCGGATTACTCAAAAACTACTTAAGGTACAGTTCTCAAACCTATTTTATTAGCTTTTCCATGTGAAAATACATATGAAATCATGGAATTTCAATCCTAATATACCTTTCCATAAGTTATGTACAATATTATTTCATTTTTTGCCCATGAACCATGACGAAATCTTTCGATGGCTGTAACTCGCTAACGAAGCGTTTTTGGACCTATGTTTATATGACATTTTTTCATTGTTTTTAGTAGTAGAATATGCTATAGAAGTGGGGGGAGAACGTCATGAATCACCCTGTATATATATATATATATATATATATATATATATATATATATATATATAGGCGCTATTTTGAAAATATGAATTGCTTATTAACAAAAATGTTATTTATACTGTTCAATCATTATTTAGTCCAATTAATTATACCAATGGTAACTATTTCACTCAGTATTAGCAGCCCAAAAATGTTATAAATAATGTACTTACGTTTTTTTTCAATATGGGGATAATATGATATAATAGTTTATTCCTATGATCTTATTATCTAAAACAAGCCACGGCCAGAAGAAATTTTTTGGCTCCAAGGATTTTTATTTTTTTTTTTTGGTGTTTTCAACCACAATAAATAAATTGGCACCGGTCTCAACCCTGGGAAATGTCTGCTCCAGAGGCTCCTAGACATCCCGTATTATTGACTTCTAGCAGAAAAAAAGTACTTCTAGCAGAGAGTGGAGTATCAAACTTTAGGTATATACCTCTTAAATCACATTATACCATTACATTTTGGAAGAGACAACATTTAAGGGCTCTGCCCCCTCTCCCAAATTAAAAATGTGCTAAAAACCCCAAAATTAAGTAATGTTAAACTAAAACACCCAAGTGGGGTATCAAATTAAAGGTATTCGTTTCTTAACTACTTATATACAGGTTAGTAGTTAACCTGTACCACCAGATTTTAGAAAAGACTATGTTTACGGGCTCCACTGCCCAAAAAACCAAAATTCATGGTCATACTGCATAAGAATCCTTAAGAAACAGAGGCATGTAGACTGATCTTCCTCACGAGGCGACACGCCGAGATCCACAAATGAGACTGTAGCAGAATGCCTTGGTGAGGCAGCAGGCCGAACTTTCCCTGACAAGGCTGTAGGCTGAGTTCCTCAAAGGGCCCTAGAGCAGAGCGTCTTGGAGAGGTCGTAGGCCGAGTTCTCCCACAGGCCAAGTCCACAAAGAGGCTAAAGGTAAACGTGGAAGTCCTCCGAAACGAAATTTATTAATAATCCATATTAAAGTAGAGCAACAACAAATGATCCTCAGGATCCTCTAGGAGATATGGATGCTACCTCTTCAGTTTGCAAAGTTCAACTAAGCGAAGTGATGATCCGGAACTAATTATCAACATTAATGTTGTTTATGTAATACTTTATAAGGTTTAGGCCAATAATAGCTAGATCATAAAAACATACATGTCAATATTTTTAGTAAGAGTATTCATTTTAATACAAATAAACAGATAACAAGACGTGTTCGAGAATTAAATGAGTTACAAGGAGTTGTGTATATCTGCCAATAGTTGTGTGTATCTACAAAGAAGAGTGAACATTAGCCAACAGGTGGTTGGTTACCTGCCAAGACTTATGCATATCTGCCAAGAGATGTGTGTAAGAGGTGTGCATATCTTCTTAGAGGCATGCATAACTTTTATGAGATCTTGGGAGGTTCACAAATCTCCCATGAGTTGTGTATATCTTTTAAGATATGTGTTTATCTGTCAAGGGATGTTTGTACCTCCCAAGAGTTGTTCGTATCTTTTAAGAAATGTGCATATATTCTAAGAGATTTAGAATTATTCTAAATTTTGTAATCCTATTTAGTAAGGATAGATATAATGATTGTTGTTTTAAGTGTCATGCACAAGCTATAGCAGTGTTTCTCTTGGTGTTTTACTGTTACATTTACTGCAAGTTCTTAAAATTTTTATTTTGATAAATACAATCCAGCCACCATTATAATCATGTGTGGATCAATGTACTATGAACAGCTATTTTGGTACACCTACTTGAATGTATTTAATTACAGTAGTATATTTGCATAAATTTGACAATAACAACCCTTGCAAGATGACGTTCTTTGTTTATAAATACAATCCAGCCACCATTATAATCATGTGTGGATCAATGTACTATGAACAGCTGTTTTGGTACACCTACTTGAATGTATTTAATTGCAGTAGTATATTTGCATAAATTTGACAATAACACAACCCTTGCAAGATGACGTTCTTTGTTTATAAATACAATCCAGCCACCATTATAATCATGTGTGGATCAATGTACTATGAACAGCTGTTTTGGTACACCTACTTGAATGTATTTAATTGCAGTAGTATATTTGCATAAATTTGACAATAACACAACCCTTGCAAGATGACGTTCTTTGTTTATAAATACAATCCAGCCACCATTATAATCATGTGTGGATCAATGTACTATGAACAGCTATTTTGGTACACCTACTTGAATGTATTTAATTACAGTAGTATATTTGCATAAATTTGACAATAACACAACCCTTGCAAGATGACGTTCTTTGTTTATAAATACAATCCAGCCACCATTATAATCATGTGTGGATCAATGTACTATGAACAGCTATTTTGGTACACCTACTTGAATGTATTTAATTACAGTAGTATATTTGCATAAATTTGACAATAACACAACCCTTGCAAGATGACGTTCTTTGTTTATAAATACAATCCAGCCACTATTATAATCATGTGTGGATCAATGTACTATGAACAGCTGTTTTGGTACACCTACTTCAATGTATTTAATTGCAGTAGTATATTTGCATAAATTTGACAATAACACAACCCTTGCAAGATGACGTTCTCTGTTTATAAATACAATCCAGCCACCATTATAATCATGTGTGGATCAATGTACTATGAACAGCTATTTTGGTACACCTACTTGAATGTATTTAATTACAGTAGTATATTTGCATAAATTTGACAATAACACAATCCTTGCAAGATGACGTTCTTTGTTTATAAATACAATCCAGCCACCATTATAATCATGTGTGGATCAATGTACTATGAACAGCTATTTTGGTACACCTACTTGAATGTATTTAATTACAGTAGTATATTTACATAAATTTGACAATAACACAATCCTTGCAAGATGACGTTCTTTGTTTATAAATACAATCCAGCCAACATTATAATCATGTGTGGATCAATGTACTATGAACAGCTATTTTGGCACACCTACTTGAATGTATTTAATTACAATATTATATTTGCATAAATTTGACAATAACACAACCATTGCAAGATGACGTTCTTTGTTTATAAACTAAGCACTAACTTACTTACAGTTGTAAAACTGCACCCCACATGAAGACTGGCGGAACTTATTGAAGTCAGAGAAAAGTTCAACTTTAACAATTACGTTGACCTCTCCTCTGATTCCATGCATTGTGTCATACACAGGAAACCATCCTGTCATTGTGTTTCCTGAAAAAGAAAATTCTACAGTAAAAAAAAGTTCATTGGCAATATTTTTATCAAATCTTATATCTTTTGTTGTAAAAGAAGATGAGTCTTTCCAATGTTATAAGTTTAGCACAAGGCCTTATTATCTACATGTTTATATAATCATTTAAATATTAAAAGCAAAATCTGACAGAACTAATTACTATGAACAATGAAATAAATTTAAATAATATTGTCCAATAATAGTTCTTGTGAATAAAACAATATAACAAATGTATGTATGAAATATTTTTATTACAACCTTGAGCAAATGCCTATTTAAATATGATTACAAGACCACGGATGAATACAAAGAGGCTTAATAACCAGAAAAATGATTTTACCTTTTGATAGATAGTACTGTTAATTACAACACCATCTGGATAAATTCGAAAATATTGTGGAAAATTCAAAACAGATTAGAGAGATTAGGTCTTGAATATCATATTAAATTAACCATTTGATGAATCGTACAACTGTAACCTAATAAGAGGTCATCTACCATTTTTTTTCTTTTGGAACAGTGTTCATAAAAAATTACACTGTTTAAATTCCTGCCCATAGTCATATTAATCTAACTTAAACCTAACCTTAAACAATCACCAACTAAGGTTTTTTGTATGTTTTTAGAAATGAACTTTTTTTAAATTGTATCTGAGTTATGTTTTCAACATATATACCTAATATGTTATTTCATCTAACGCCAGTAGCTAAAGGCCTTGCTACATAACTACTTTGCCCTAGTAGAATCAATTTCAAGATGAACATTTCAGAACGCTACACATTTCTTGTTTTGGATTCTATCCTACTAAAAAAAACCTGTTCCTCTATCTAACATTCTTGGATTATAAATTAAATGGCTTTCATCATTGAGAAATAGTGTAGATGACAATCATGTATTCAATTTTATATTTAGTTTACACAATATAGAACATTTTTATTTATAAAATCTTTTCCATCTTAGGAATAATGCCAGATTATTTTAAAGATACATATTGTTTATTTTAAGATAATATTTTTAATCATGGACCAAACTGTCTTACCTCCCGACAGGCTGTTATTCGATGCAGGCCCACAGTCAGATAAGGCAGTCTTAGCAGACGTGCCACTTGGAGGTAACAACAGAGGATTTAAGTCAAGGTAGACTTTGCCGATAGCATCATTGGCTGAATAGGTATCATGATCCATGAGTCGAATTTGTAACGGTTCATCTTGAAGCTCAGCATCGTCCATCTGAAAACAATATTGGTTCTAAAATCCATACTGGTATGAAAACACTAATGATATCCTGTAAACCTGAGTTATTGTAAACGGGTTATTATTGTAGGCAGTTTGTTTGGATAGTACTTCATAACTCTATCTTATCTTTATCTATGTCATCTACTTCTTTATCCAGATCAAGAACTCCTTGAGTGTGACAGAAAAGCAAACTCTGGATTCCTTTCCAGTTTCAACTATTATTACATTGTTGAGAAATGATAAGTTGAAAACTGATCTACCTACTCCTGAAGAGAGCAAACAAAGTCAGAACAGTGAAACTGGTTGTTTCGACCACAAAGCAGTGTTTCAATTTGTTTAGCCTTTCCAGGAATAAACAGTACAGAGTTTTCAACCGATCACTACTCGAAATTGGAATATTATAAATTGGAAAGGAATCCAGGATCTGCTTTACTGCTGTACTCCAGGAGTTCTTGAACTGGAAGAAGGAGTAGCCGGGAAAAGGTATAATAATTGTAACTAAGATACCGTGTAGTTAGTAATTTCAATCCTAACATCTACTTAAGATAAATATTCCAAGTACGACTTCGTTATGTAACTATTTGATACCCACTAACTGACTTGATAAATCACAGCAATTGGAAAAACAAACATTTTAAATTTAGCTGAGAATGTTCAAATAAAAAAAGGCAAGGTAGTACTAAATAATGAAATACTGTAAAGCTAAGACGGCCACAAAAAGAAAATGTTTCACAATAAACCTGCTAAACTATGTTTATATTTATTTATATAATCAATGATTAAACTAACACAATAAAGAATACTTGGAATAGAATCAATTTTGAAAATGGGAAGACAAAGATTTGTTTTCATATTATAAAACTTAGCAATTAAATTTAATAAGGAAAACAAATATCTAACTGATGGCAATCTTTGAAAGGAACAATGAACATATGGAATAGAAAATACATCTGGCTGTCAGCAAGATACAGATAGATTTGAATTGTGTGGATTATGTGAGAGTCAACCGATATGGAGAGATCAAATTTTAGATACATCCAAAGGTTAAATACTTCTTACTGTGTATATTAAGTATAATAATATCTGACATAAATTTATTTTGACATACAATGACCCGAGGAATGAAATAAAAAACAAATATGCCTTTTTTACTTTTATATTAGAGAATATTATAAAACATTAGAGCATCTTATTGAAGATAAAAAAAATACAAACATAATACAGTTAAAAAATAACTTAATAACTATACAGCAATAGAATATTACACCTACTCACATTACAGCTACTAAAATACAAATTAATTTTAAAAAAATATTTATAATATTTTTTGTTTAGTAATATTTGAAATTAAAAAAAAATAAAAAATTAACTATCCAAACATTGATATAAAAAGTGACAACAAACAAACTGAGGGAGTTAACACGTTCACTGCCGGAAACGCAATTGTGTGTCAAGTTGACCTTGCACTGACTTGTGACACACTAAAACAGTTGATTACCACCAAGTAATGATTTACTGTTTTGAGTGATTGTTTTGCATAATGTACATTTGTGTTTGGAGTTTATATGACTTTTGAGGTGTATTCGCTTGAGTTTTTATTTTAGTTTTAAGTTCTTATTTTTTACTAGATAGTATTCAGAAATGAAACGTAGAGTTTCAGCATATATTAAAGGACATATTTTATCATCAGCGAACGTATTAATCAACCTCCGATATAAAAACTTTCAAAACAAAACATCAGTTAAACCCCGTTAAAAAATCACCTTCCTATAGTAGTACACATCTTAGTGATTCGGCACTGTCCAACATATTTTTTATACTTTATTTTTATGAATATGTAGAGAATATGAACGTATATGTTGACTTGACATTATAAGTGGGCCCTGATGCAAGAAAGTTGCAATCTACTCATGACAATTAGTAACCTAAATGGGATCACCTTCTCAGATTCATTCATATTTTTTGCTGTCTATGTTTATTTTGTTGTTTCATCTCTACTAATAATAAAGTGCATTTAAAATCAAGATAACATTTAATAAGATTTATAAATTAGAAACATATACTTATTCATGGAGGGCACTGCTAACAGGGATTATCAGTAATTGTCCTTGATAGTTATTTGCCATGTACATAAATTATTTGTTTGTTGTCTGTAGATTAAATAACGTCTGAAAATTAGTGGAAAACTTTAAATGTTCCAATTGTTCTAGCTAAAGTTTCAATTCAAAATACTAGTCTGTATTTGTTTTTAAGAAAACATTCAGATATACTTCTTGGAAAAAAACAATGACACCATATTACTGGAAATGTTAAAAGATATAATATGCTAAAAATGTTCATAATAAAATAATGTCATGTTTGATCATATTATGATATCTTTCCCCCTTTCCATTTACTATAAAACTGTCTTCAATAACTAACTTATAGAGAGGATGTCAATTGAGCATATATATATATTTGGTTTTATGTCAGCTACCACTATTATTATTTTTTTTTTTTTTTTTTTTTTTTTTTATTATGTAAAATCTAAGTTTTATAGTTGAACAAAAAGTGTAAAAGCCATCACACTATAATAAAAATTAAAAATAAATAACAAATGATCTGTCACAAAGCTAAATCCAGTCCCTCAAGCCATTTAAGACCTGCCTCACTGATTCTATTTATGCTAGCTAATCCCTCTGTAAAACAGCGCAAGGGCACTCTGTAACGATGTGATCCATTGTTTAGATAGACTACCCGCAATCACATGACTGATGTACTGTCAATTCCCGTTTGTATTTTCAGTTCGGCATGTAACTTGTAGTTACATCTGCCCACTCCAGTTCGGAACCGATTCAATAATGCCCACTCCCTACGAGGCAGGTTCATCCCACCTACAAGTATTGATGGATCATTAATAAGGAACTTATTTCGTCCATCAACTGTTCCACACTATGAACCAGCTAGTAATGGGCGAGAAATTGATCTGCTCAACTGGAAAGCAGTACGTAGAGTTGGGTTTCGAGATTTTAAACGACCGTTCTGACGTGGGAAATCCTGGGTAATGGGGAGGTGCGGGGCATTCAAAATCTTATTGAATTCTTTACGTAGTGCCTCTGACGTCTTATTACACACGCCTGGAGAAGCTATATTGCACAGCATCGGGAGCAGAGATAGTGGAGTAACCATGAGAGTACCACTAATAGCTCTCATGCCTCTATTAAGTTGGACATCAATCGCTTTTGTATGTGCGCAATGTGCGCTTTTAGCCATATGGGAGCAGTGTATTCAGCAGCTGAATAAACCAGTGACAAAGCAGTAGTATGCAGGACATGTGCATTGGCTCCCCAGGTTGTTCCAGCAATAAATTAGAGGGATGATGTTGTTCGCATCCACAGCAAATCTTTAAAGCTGTACGTATCCCCTGGGTAGTTCTAAACGAGCAACAAACCTGGTAACTGGACTGTCACAAATTTGTGATCTCCGAGCTATGGCAGCTACCACACAAAATAAAAAAAGCCCTTCTGAGGACCAAACTAATTTCAATTGAGCATATGAAAACTGCTAAAACCTTTTATACATGAAATAAACAATTTGTAACAGAATACGGTCATATGAAATCAAAATTCACTTTATTCACAATTTTATACAATCATACGAACATGAATGGCTCCATAAGAGCAATTTAACTTATTACTACATCTTAATTATATTAATTGCACACTTTGCATGCCAACCCCAACTCTCGCTGCACTTGATACACTTCGGCCTCTGCATCTAACTTTGGCTACAAATAATAGTAAATTATCTGTAAAACGTAGAGTCACAATATTATATTTATTTACAGTATTTCACTCACACTACTTGCGTTGCTACCTATTTAGTAGCATAACATATTACTTCCCCTATTCCAAATGTGTTTATTTCATGTTTTTGTTTAACAGCTGAAGATATAAAACTCTAAATGCATCAATAGGGTAATGTCAAATATACAAAATGAACATGTTTATTTATTTACAAAACAGCTGTTATTAATTTACTAAAATCAACCTAATGTTAATCTTATGGAAAAAAGAAAATTTTGAGGGGCTGTTTCTACCCCTTAGAAATGAAATTTCTAAAAATCCTTTCTTAGTGAGTCCTTTCGATACTAAAGCTAACTTACTTTAAAATGTCGTGTAAATCCGTTCTGTGGTTTTTGAGATTTCGTGATGAGTGAGTCAGCGGTATTTGGCTTCCATATATATATATATAAAACTATAAAATTATTATTTTTACAAAATATGTTAACAGTAATAATCGTTTAACTAAAATTATAAAGTGGTCAGGACACGTGCTACATAAAGCTATACTTTGAGATATTAGATTATACTTGTTGATTTAAGTGATCATAACCGCACTACACTGGTCATAATAAACTTTGAAGCACAAAATAATCAACAGTTATCTGAAAAATGGGGTTCTTTGACATTAATTCCAACTATTCTAATACACGATACTAAGTGGCATTAAAGAACAAAGATCTAGTTGTTTACTAAGCATCTATCAGTAGATTGATTTTTAAAACAATATCTAAATTGATGCCGATTTAATCACAAATTGTAATATGGATTCGATTCTAAAGTTAATATTCCGCTAAATATTATCAAATTATAATTTGTGGAATTCCCTTCCTTGTATGTGTGAGAGGGTTTTATGCAACTGATAGCTAAACTTAATGATGATGTACATAATGAGTGAAAACCAATAGTAACTTTTTACATTCCAAAATGATTAAAATTGTTTAACTCCAGAGCGTCTTTTGCAAGGATCTCAAAAAAACATTTAAGCACCCAAAAAATAACAAAACGCCAATGTTTGTGGTGAAAATTGGAAAATTTCTTTAACACGTTGACTGCTATACATGTTAGACCTATACCACGTCTATATCTGAAAGTTAAAAACAAAAAAACTACTCAGCATTAGTGTTTTCAGATGCTAATTTGAGATCAGGAAGTCGGTGGGATGGTTTATTGTTCATTCCCTGTCAGTAAAAATCCATGGGTCGGATCCGGGTCGTCAGCTCCTGGGGATGCGCCAAGAAGGCAAATGTATGGCAACATTTTCAAAATGCACCCAAACAATGGGAGGAGTCCTTAGTCCAATTATAAGTAACATTTTTATGGATTTTTTTGAAGAATTAACATTCAATAAATGGACTATCAAACCGAAAATATGGCTTCGTTATGTTGACGATATATTTTGTATTTGGGAAAACCAAGATGATATACATATTAAATTTTTAAATTTTATTAATGAAATACGACCAACGATAAAATTTACCATGGAAAAAGAAGAAGAAGGAAAACTTCCGTTTTTAGATATATTAATATCCAAAACAGAAGACAATACTCTTGAAACCTCTTTATATCATAAAAAAACATTTAGTGGACAGTATTTAAATTATTTTTCTAACCATCCTGAACATGTTAAAATTGGACTTGCTAGAAGTTTATTCCAAAAAATTGAACTTATTTCTTCTTCAAATGAAAATAAAAATTACAAAAAAGAAGAAATGTGCCATTTTCTAAAGATGAACAACTATCCCAATACACTTATTCAAAAATTAATGAGAGGAAATAAACCTAAAAAAGCACGCAATCGTCAAGACAATGAAAACAAACCTGTAACAACTGTAGTCATACCCTATGTTAAAAACCTTTCAGAGAAAATTCAAAAAATTAATTCTAAATTTAATATTCGAACAAGTTTTACATCATCAGGAAGCCTTCGTAGTAAATTATCTAAATTAAAACCAAAAATGAAAATCAATCAACAAAAAATGTTATATACCAAATTAATTGTGAATGCAATAAAACATATTTCGGCCAAACATCAAGACCTGTTAAAACAAGAATAAAGGAACATATTTATAATTTTAAAACTGAAAATACTGAACAATCAAAATTAGTTGAACATGCTATTGATAAAAAGCATAATATAAAATTTGAAGAATCGTCTATTATATATAAAGAAAAATCTTGGAAAAAGAGAAATAAAATTGAAAGTGCGTTCATGGCATTAAAAAAAGATGACTGTATTTCTCAACCATCTGTTAATTTTAATAATATATTTTTACCTGTAATTAGAAATGAACTAGAAAACAACTTAAATAATTCAAAACCTTGTTTTTAAATTTTAACTACTTATCCATCAATGTTATTTAATGTTCACAAATTGTATATTTTTTAACATATGTTTTATATTTTTGTACAATTTTGTTATTATGATCTGAAGATGCTGTAACTGGCGAAAATGCATTAATCTAAAATTAAAAACTGTGGAATTAGTCAAAATGTTTCATTTCAATCCAAACAATGTCACAAACACTTTATATTTCACTAAAAACTAATTGTTATATATTTACAATATTTACAACGCCATCCAATAATATTTGTTCCTGTTTCCGGTCACTTCCAAGGTCATCATCACTTTCATTACGATCAGCCATTTTTATTTAAATTAACACTATTACTTCACTAAATGATAATAAGCTATATAAAACACTAATAAAAATAAACTATATACAAATATAATATAAGCAACTACTCACTAAATACTATAAAAACAATAACGTGTATAAGAAAACTCAAAAAATCGCTAGGCGGAAACGACGAACACAAAAATATAGCACGTGTTGCACTGAAGGAGCGGGCGACATACAATCCTCCCTCCACAAGAGCTGAGCTCACACTGCCTAGTATAAGAGAACATTGCAGCGCGACACGGATCCGGGGCACGCGCACTCGGCGCTCGGCCACACGGGACCCGGAACCGGGTCGTCAGCACTCAACGTTTTAAATTGGTTTAGGAACCAAATGGTGTAAAAAGACACAAGAACCATGTTAACCCTGCAGTACTCACACGGGCTACAGGTGTAGCCCAGACATTTTATTTTGCCATTTTTCTCAGATAACTGAGTGTAAAGAATATTTACCTTCCTACTTTATTTACCTTTTTATAACCAAGCAAAATATTTATTTGTATTAATTTATTTATTTATATTAATTTAGTTATTTCTCTACTTTCGGATTCAGTTTCTAAAATAGCCATTGATAAGACCGAATTATTTTACATTGTGTTATATTTTTGAGTGGTTATTTAAGTTATTTATCTTTTTTTTATGATGTTGTAAATTATGGCAAAAAGTGATATTTTGCTTGAATACTTGGTTTGTAAGGTATATTTTGTATTTTCTTTATATATATTTATTTTATTTTGTACTATGTGGAAATAAAGTGATTTTGATTTGATTTACTAATAAATGCTTTCATCGGTCTATGTGTTTTGGCATGTTTTTGAGAGTGGCTGTTTATTCTATTCGCTTCCAAAGAGTTGTGGGCTACACTTGTAGCCTGCGCAAATATTCAAGTTATTGGAGTTCAAATGCTAATTTATATGGCTTTTAAAGTTTTTATTTATTTTTTAAACTTTATAATACTGAAGTTGTACTTTGACACCTTGTGAGTTGAGGAAAAATAATTTGGAAAATTCATATGAACACAGCACCACAAAATTACACAGAATATAAAATTATACATTGCTTATATAGTGGTAAGACATGACTATGGTAATCATTTTCCTGTACATGTGAAAACAAATATTTTCATTGAAAGTTTTGAATTTGTTGTAAGACAAGTCTTGAAACACTAGTATGGTTGTATGACATGAGAACAGTCAGTTTTGTTTAGTAGAAATATAAAATACCGCTTGGGCTACAATGGTAGCCCGCGCAAGTATTGGTGTGCCAAGCCACGCGAGTACTGCAGGGTTAATGATAAATTGAATAAAAACTTTTATATGATGTTCGGTTTGCTACTTGGACACTACGCCCCCAAAGCAACAAAATATCTCCTCAGATAGAGGTTGGTTTAATTCCAACACAAGCGAACTGTAAGTCACCTCGCACAGCTGATGTCCATATAGGGCCAGCTGATAATGACGCACAACAGTAAATGTGAATACCATCAAAATGAATAAAAATTGCACCTGGAGCTAGTATTTTTACCAAAAAAATAATGTTAGCAGTGGCGATAACATTCACCATGCAAGAACGCATATGGAATACAAAATAAAGTATTGGTTTAATTAATTCAATGCTGAATTATCTATACAATGGACATAAAAGCTGCAGGAATCAAACTTGGAATATTTACTGAAGTTAAGATTAGTCACAACATGTTGAGAAAGACATTCTTTGTAGAAGATAACAGGTGGGTGGAAAAATTCCCCTTCAAAATAAGGTCAATCAAGGGGGCAAGAGTTGATTTTTAAAACTTCGGAACACCTTCAAAGGATTCGGTGTTGTATGTTCCAAATAAAACCAGTTCTAAAAGTTCAAGAAATTCAGCTGTTAGAAAGCGAGTTTTATTTCTATGTAAAATCTTACCATGTTAAAATGCTTAACAATAAGTAATATTACACGCTGCCCTAGCAAACTATCGATAAAGTTCAATCTTGCATGTACAGTTAATTGCTTTTCTTGATTTAAAAAAAAATCAAGAGTAAAGAAAAGTCTCAAATTAATATTTTATTAATTAATTTTTGTCTGTTAATAATTTTAGTTTTTTAAATCCCATGCTTATACCTCTTGAAAAGTAAAGAGACCTGCAATAATTAAAAGGAAATTTTGTAGTAGACAGATTAATGACAGATTGATGAGCAGCTTATCCATATTAATAATAAATAAATAAACTAATTTTAATTTAAAAGCATTTTACATGTAGATATGACAGTTTCTTTTCTATATATTCATACTAAATATAAAACAGCTATCTGTAAAAATTAGGTCTCTTCTGGATAAGCTGTTCTCTCCTAGGAAATATTCAAGTGTATACAGATTCTTAATTGAAACATTAAGCAATAAACAACCAAAATTATTTCTATAAAATAAATGTGGCTAATACAGTGGTCCAAATATAAAAAAATCCAAATATGAAAGTTCACAATGGATTTCAAATAATTGTGATTCAAAAGCTGCTTGAGAAACCACACAGTTAAAGCAGTAACTAATCACGACCGGTGCGGTGGTATTGCCCTTCCCTTCCATACACGTACGTTGGTGTTGACCCATACTTAAACGTAAGGTATTATTGATTGGGGCTTATACGTACGGTGGTGTTGATTGAAAACATACCTCAAAACGATACCACTCCGAATTCCATTGAGGATTAAGAGACTTGCGACAAACATCAGTTTTAAAAGTTGTGTTTCCAAGCTTTATTTCAACATAAGCATCTGTTGTATCGCTTGATCTGTCCATCACTGGTAAATTTCTACCAGCAACAATTTTCACTTTTACTTTTCCAGGCATCCTTCTTGTCCTAAAACAGTTCAACATTTATTCAAATTAGTCTACTGGAGCATTTTAAAATATAGCTCAACTACAATTAAAGAACTTCTGAAGACGATATCAATTATTAACAGCGTAGACACTGCCAGTGTGGGCCTTTAGTCCTTACTTCACTATAGGGTGGTTTTCTATACTTCCTTACCCTTACCTCCTTGGTTATCTGTAAACCAGCACATCAATATAAAGCTCAAGCTCAGCATGCTGCCGTTCTCATAGATAACAAAGTTTTAAAGTCTAGAAAACCCTATAAGTCTACTTCATTGGAATGCAAAGTTGTGCGATCATGTCAGAGTTAGTAGAAATGACCTTAAACATTTCACAATGGAAACCAAACTAGCCAAGCTTTTCTGCCATGTTTAAGTTTTTTGTATCAGCTATTTAAAATATATTATAGGTTCTATGCTCGGTCCTCTTAATACAGACATGACATTTGCTCAATAGTTGCCATCAGCGTGGACATTACTATAGAATTTAAGGGTGACTGTGTAGGATGGTTACCAGGATTCAGATTTTGTGCAAGGGAGAGAATTCTGTATGTGGTTTTTTGTTTGCGGAAAATCAGACCTTACTATGTCGTTTAAATTAAGCACTAAGTTCTAGGTCCCTTGGTTGACCTGGCTATAATATGTTTTCATCTATTGGGAGAACATTAAAACTACTTAACACACAATACAATGTACAAGTTGCTTAAAACAACTAGGAGATCTTCTCTGTTAATTCACAACTGCTTGATAAATGTTCTATTTCTCTCAAAACTGTTCCCCAATCATTCGGCAGTCTATGAATCATTGGATTTACCCAGACCATAAATATGCTAGTCTAGCTAGTGAATGCAATATAAAGAATAAAGCAGTGAGTTTTTTACAAACCTGTGGCATTTTGCCTAATCCAAGATAACCTAACCAAACAATTGCAATAAAAAAATTAGTAGTTTTGAATTAACGGTAAAGGTCCCATCTAGGTATATATCTACGTAAAACCACAAAATAAGTTATATATATTAGACAGGATAAACAACCCCCAACAAGTATAACAGCTGGTAAATTTACTGATCAGCTGTGAAATACACTGTTATAGGTATGCTTAGTAATATTTCAGGAATAATTTGTATTGTGATTTAGCAAAACTGCTTTAAATATCAACATGACTTAAGTTCTAATTATTGACAATAGATTGCACAGCATGAGAATGCTCGAAACCAA